>WAAD01038334.1:59191-78232 GCA_013389945.1 Fregata magnificens | reverse complement strand
ACATTCAAGTCCTTTAAAAAAATAAATATCACATTTGCTTTAGCTTTCTGGCTAAACTCTGTAATTTGTACATCAATAGCAAATCTGAAATATTGAATCAATTTCTTTATCAACCATCAAAACATTCACCCCAAGTACTGATCCTCAAGAATCAATACTTATCTATCATATAGACTGGAGAATCAACACAAATGCATTAATGTTACACCTTAACCTTAAAAATCTTAGGAGTTGTCTGAATCTAAACAAATAAACTTCATACTCTTCACACTTAAATAAGCATTACTTTTTCTTCCCTCTCTATTTTTGATGAGTATTATTTGTCTTTTCCATATGGACTTATATCTCAATCTTGCCATTAGACTGACAATATGAAAGTCAATTAATGCTAACAGTCATCATGCTTGTAGACACCTGTTGTCTAGGGAATAGCTAAAATAATCAAGCTATTAAAGAAATAAAGAAAAAAGGCAAAAGTGACTTCCTGAAAACCAATTACCTGACTTTCCAGATGCGGAAAAAAAAAGAAGGCTTTGTCTAAGGGCAAGAAGTTGCAAGCAATTTTCTAGTTCAGTAGAATAAAGTGTCAGAAATGCCACACAACCTGTTTTATAACATAACTCTTACTGATGATTCAAACAGAGATCGTGACCATTTAAGCTCATACACTTCTCTGAATGCATAAGGAAGTTATAAGCTGTCTAGCCCCCAAGAAAAAAAACCTACTAGCATAACAGCGGAGGGAAGGGAATATTACAAGGATTGTCAAATATTATTTCCCATAAAACATTTTGTTGTCACATATTGCAGTACTGACAGTGGAATACTTTTACTTTAGTTTTGAAAACTCATAACATGACAACAGGTGATGACACTCCAATAAAACACCTGGTTTCCAAATAAGCTCCTGCCTCACACAGCCTCAGCAAACATCCCAATTTCAGCACGACATGGGCTATTTTTATTCTGCATATTTAGATTGCATTTTCAAACTGTATAGCAAATTCTTGGGGTGAAGGAGAAATAAACATTCACTGATCACTTGCAACCACACACCGAGAAACAGATTAATTGTTGAAAAAACATTTACTCCAGTCGCCGAACATTGCAGTTAAATGGAACGTGGAAAAGTGAAACAGAAAGGTTTTTAACCTGCAGGGAATGAAAAACTTCAAGTGATGGAGGGAGGTAACTGGAAGACTTCATAGAAAGTTTTATAACATTTTTTGCAACTAATTCCAACAAACTGCTGCTGCCGGTAGCAGTATGCAAACCAATTACTTTATAGCCAGCTCAGGTAACACTGCTGCTGTGCCTGCAGCGCAGACAGAAGGCAAGATAATGAAAAAAGATATGAAAGCCACCACATTAGAGTCGTGACAAACTATTTCCTCTCATGTTTTTGTTTGAAGTGTTGCTACCTATGCTGTCGTCAGAATGTGCTGAAGCACAAACAGATATATAAGCTTTCACAGTTTAGGTTTTTACTAAGTTTTAGAAGTGCCTTGGCCTCTTGCTGTGAGGCAACCAAGGTATCAGGTGCAACTGCTTCTGAATTGCAGATCGCTTTCCATTTAGAAATGCCGTAGTCAAATGTGTAACATTAATACATGCTAGCTAGTCCAAGTACAAGCGGATGATCTATGTGGAAATATTCTCTGCCCAGCAACATCGGTATTGCCTGGCCCCGTAAAGATACCACTGTCAAGAAAAGACCGACCTTTTTCACCTAAAATCTAAAGAAAGAATTGCTGTCTTACAGAATTAGAGATTAACCTGGCCTATTTCTTCTAAAATTTCTTTTAATTTTAGCTTCTATCACTATCTAATTTTCTTTTTTTTTTTCCTGGGTGTAGGAGGAAATCCTACCCCCTGCTGACAAAAGAGGTGGTAGGAGGTAGCAATTATTAATGAACTAGCAAGACAAGCTCTTCATTATAAAGCAAGAATTTAAGAGAACCTGAATAAGGAAAGAAATACCTGCACTTTCCTTCAGTGGCAATAATGAAGAAAACACATTTTGGCCTCCCCAAGAGCTCTAGCTACATTCCCAGAACGATGCTTCTGCCGTAACATATCTCACATGCTGGAAATCTGGATAAGAAAGCACAAATGCTTGTACGTGTATTCAGAGCGTGATTTCCAGACTCATACCAATTAGTTCCTTCCCTTCTGTTTCCTATCACTTGAATAAAAACATTGGGAAAGATCCAAATAATGACATTCTGACAGGAAAGAAGCAAAGGCTTTCAAACATTACCAAGGCAAATCTGAAACAAACCAAGCACGGAGGTACCTCTTTTCCCAACACCTAATTCCCCATGACATGCTTCCATGAACTCTAACCAGCTCCTTAACAAAGATCATACGCTTCCCACATCCAACATAAATTCTGTAGGTACAGATCAACTACCTTCCCAAGAATCAGTCTGTACCTGGAAACAGCTTGAAGAACTTTATGAAGTGTTAGAGACTAGGAAAAAAAAAAAAAAATTACTGAACATGCAAACATAACTACACACAGGACCCATGCTGATGCACTGCACCTGATAAAGCGATAGCTGAAGAGCACCTTCTCCTTTCAACAGGGAACAAACTTAACATATTTGCACATTTAACTTCTGAGCTGAAGTAACTAAATATACAACTACCTGACAACCTGCTTTAAATTTTGAATTTGAAAGATTTTAAAACTAGCATGAAGTTTACTACTTGCCCCATATTAGACCATCAGAGGTGAAAAAATGCAGAGTTCACATGCTGAATGTCAGGGACACATGGGGTCTCACTGATGATCTATATGAGGTCATATAGGGATGAGACTGACTGACCTATATGAGCTGTCCTTTTTCCCCATGTCCATCTTCCACACCTCTTGATCACTCTAAGAAGACTCCGCAATAAAAATCTCTATCATCCCAGTAAAGAATCTCCTATCTACAGGGTTAATAAAATTAACACTGATTTGTTTTTCAAGTATATAGTTATCATTAAATTTGCACGTTAAACATGCAAATCTGATTTACAAAGCAAAGAAAGGTTGGAACCAACGCTTTTTAAGCCTATTATTGCTATGCATACTGTCTGAATGTTGCACAATCTATTACAACAGAGTTACATAAACTAGGTGTCCTGCCTCTTTCCAGACTAGGTTTGCTCTTGCTTACCATTCAAACATGACAGCATAAGAGACAAGTAAGAAAGCCAAGCAGAAGAGACTTTAGTTGATTAGAAATTTCAATATAAAGAAAATTAACCTTTTAAAGGCTCATGTATATCCCAGCAAGATGATCTAAAATATCAAAATATAGCATGTCAGACTAAGCTCTTTTATTTGGTAGAAGGAACACAGCTTTTGGGAGAAAAACCAAACTGGAATCCAAAGACTATTAAACTAAGCTACATACACGTGGTATCGCAATGCAGCTGGTATAAGCAGAGGCCAAGTACGCTTTTTAAGCCAAATCTGATGATTTCTGAACACTTGAAATATACTCTACATCTTGTATAATCTCTTTAAAATACACATTATTGTATTTTCTTCACAGTAATACAGAGCAAACTGAACATCAAAAAAAAATAAGGGGAGGCAAAGAATTGAAACACAGATACTACCTTTCATACTAGCAAGAAGTCTTGCTAAACTTTCCATTCTCAGGCGCAGCAAGAATACATCCAGTTCTAAGTACCATGCTGAACCCCTTGTACCCAAACACTCAGTCTTCACAATAAAATAAAAGCAAGAATAAGAATCGAAGTCATTCTACTACTATCAAAACACTATTATTCTATCTACTGCTCAACAAACTTCTGGAACTTCACTTCTACTGCAGTTCACGCTTTGCAAACTACCAGCAAAAATTCTTATTGAATGTATTTCCTTAAGACAGCCCAATAAGCCCCCAAACCAGCTTGTTTTACTATGACTTACAGGATTGACATAATTTGTTTCACAATTTATTATGGTACTTGAGAAATTGTTCAAAATGTTTTAATTATGTATTATCCTAACTGGCATCTAGTAAAACACGATGATGATATGAGGGGTAAGTGTAGAACAAATGTTTCTTATTAATTAGGCTTGTAAGGAACAGATTTCATGTGATCACTTAATTTATGACCAGTGTCAAAGTATCCTCTGTGAGAATTACCTAATTTAGAGACCTAACCGTCTCCCTTCATTATGTAAATACTACACGTACTTTGCAGAGCATCTTGGATGACAAACTGAAAACGTGCAACTTTTTGGAACGTACGTGTTTGATGAACAGCAGTTCAACACATTAATGTTTAGGTCAACGAGCATATACAGCAGATAGCTTCACAGCAAATAACTGACCTAAGAGATGACTAATCATGAACTCCTCTAAACAGCATTAAATTAAGCTAGCACCCAGAGAGAAAAGCACTGCGTATTTACCACCCTGTTTGCAGTTCTATCGTGGGAATCCTCCTTTGGTGAAGTCTGCAGAGCAGGAAAGCTGCCCTGGAGCACGAGGTGATGGAAAGGGCCGTCTTTCTACTGCAGCCTCATGACCACCACACTGCATGGAAAACACAGTATGGGGACAAGGCTAAAGCAAGTGGAGTTAGTGTTATGCAAGGCCATTTCCAGTTTACTTGTGAAAAAGTCTACCTTTATTTTCAACCTTGTGTACAGTGCAACGGGGGGAAAAAAAGAATTTACTCAAGTTGCTTCAGCTTCAGAACAGCCTGGTACTGAACACACACACACACACACACACATCTATCCTGACTTTATATATAAAGACAGTTACCAGTGCCACCAGAGCTGGCTTACAATCAGTTTTTCCGCTGGATCTGTAGAATAGCAGGGGATAATGCCAGGCACAAATCCTTAGTTCAAGAACCCTTTTTAGAGTATCAAAGCAAAGGTTTTGTTTGTGCCTCACATTACAACTTTATGAACTAGAAATAAATGTCAGGAGACCACACAGATTTACTGGCTTTTATATGGACAGATAGAGTTAACTAAGGAAACATCTTACCACAAATGATCCCATCCATATTGGTATATAACCTAGTCAGTAATGACTTTTGGAGGTGACATTCACTTCAAAGCTTTTTTACTCTTAAACTGCAACTTCTTTTTATCCTTAAAACAGATATGGCACAAACAGGTGTAACATTCACTCTGCAAATGAGTGTTCATTCCCCTGTAGCTCACAATATACTCAACATAATCTCTTTCCTAGAGACAGAAACCTTTATCTTGGTATCAACATTCAGTTTTTATATAGTGCGAGTCTGCTGACTAGGAAGACCAAATGACCAAGTTAGTGAGAATACAGACAGGAACAGGAACACAGGAATTTACCAAATATTGCTCTTAGAAAGAAGAGAATTAATGCAGCAATTTAAGATGCTTTTCTGAGCTTTGAGGTAGCAAGCTAGTTTTATCATTAAAGAATGCACCAGCTAGAGCCACCAGAAAGGGAGGGATGGTGGCCACATCACTCTCCCTGGCACAACCAGGCTACGAAGAGCCCGGTCCCCACCATGCCCTGACCCCTGTCAGCCTTACACCCCCTGGGACAGGAATGCCACTCCCAGCTACCTGTACTCCTACAGAGGCACGACCTCTTGTAAAAAAGCCTCGAATTTTGTTTTTAATTCAAATTACTTATGTTGATCTGGTTATATAAATAAAAATACCTTGAAGCTATTGCTATTTTCATTGAAGATCCTAAATTACAGTGCACCATTTTGATAAACAGTACATCACATGCTACAGATCAGGTTAATTTTAGCATTTTCATACAAAGAAAGTTCACCTCCCTCTTTAAAATTAATAATTAACGTTGAATAATTACAAAGAGCTGTTAAAAAGCAACTTTCTCTTTTAACCCTACTAAATGATTAATACTGCTGTTTTCAGACAGGATGTCTAAATTTGAGAGACAGTTTCACTATCAAAAAAGAACAGCATTTTTAATTGATTAGTGTTTGTATTAAACTTCTACTTTAGCATGACAAAGACTTGAATATTCTTTATTCACACAGTGGATTATTTCTAAAAGTGGTCCATGTATGGCCCATGCAGTCGAGAATGTAAACACATAGATATTGCTGATGACAACATTTAGGTTGAATTCATTTACTCTCTCAAGTGCTGCCAGACAATTCTGTGTAATGAGCAGTGAAAATACTGAATAAAGTATTTATGATTTACGCAGTAGAAATCATATTCTGATATGCCAGACGTGCATTTATAACATGCCAAACGTACATTAACTAATCATGAAGTGCGCAACAAAGGTAACAGCAAAAATTGCTTACAGAACATGCTCTTGCATGTGTGAAGAAAATGTGGTTGCATTTCTTTACATCTCATTTGCTATATAAAAATTTCACCCAGCCATAAAATTGCAATTTTAATCTCCTCCTCTCAATATATGTGAATGTTTCACTAAAGAAATACCTGAAACTTTTGTTGCATCTTTCAAGTAAAAACGGTTCAAACTACATCATAAGCAGGATTTTCAATAGTGCAAAAACCAAACTAAATCTAAAAATAAGTCACATTTTTTAAAGTTACTTCCAGATCTCTAAAACAAAATATATGAAGGCCTATGGTACAGAAAGCCTACTAATGCTTATTATAATCCTAAATACCGTCTGTTTTCTACAAGGTCATAATGTCCTTCTATCAGCTGCGTTTCTATTTTCTATGAATTTAATTAGCATTTAACATAGATCATGTTTTCTCTTTTTGTTTGAATTTAGAGTTAGATTGCACACCCCTTTTAAAACAAAATTCAACATTTTAAAAAAACTTCAATATAATAGATAGGCTGTCTCCAAGTAGTGTCTCAAAATGACACAGAATTAAATCATTCTACAGGGTAATCTTCTATTGTTTTCAAACATAGCTTCCCCCTTCTAGGAAATTATGTAAGGTGGAAGAAATACACATAATCAATTTTAAACTTAGCTTAAAATACGTAATTTTCAGATGAAGACTCCAGCCTTCATCAATACTATTAAAAGCATACACATCAGCAGAGTTCCAAACAGGACCTACGAAAAAAATTAAAGCCCATATTATACATTGTGTTATACTGTAGAAAAATGCATAGCCCTGAATATTGTATTCTTGCATACTTAAACATCAGTATCCTTTTAAAATTAATCATTTAAAATAAATCAAACAAAAAAAAAAGCCAGCAAAGTTACAGATCAGAATCTACAAGTGTCAATCTTTACTACAGCAATACAAATTCTTACAGCTAATCTCATGGAATTATTTGAGTAAATAAATTTCTGCACCACATATGTAGGAAAGACAGAAAAGAGCAAGGAAAACCTGGGCTGAGAATAAGATCCTATGACTAACTTTGCCACTCTGCCACTCAGTGATCTTGGGTGCTTGAAGTAACACCAAAAACATCAGCTTTGCCATGTGATGAGCAAGGCAGACGAAAATTATTCTAAGGGCTCTCAAAAAAAAAAAAAATCTAAAATGCAATTTTAAAAGATCTAAAATTAAAATGCAAATATTAATCATTTCTAATAGCATCCAAATTACTGAAAAAGACAAGGACAAAAACCAGATAAGCTGCAAAGATTTAAGCGTATAAAAATGTCCAACAACAACAACATAGCATGCCTCTTGTGATGTTCCCTAGTGACATTTTTTTAGGAAACACAGCACTTCCAAAAATATTGATGGACAAAAAAAGATAACAAAACTATATTGGAAATTAAGGAGAAAAGCTGCTTTCTGCCTTAGGGAAGTTTAAAACTTATTAATGGAATTCCCAGTATTTAACTTTGATACACTTAAAGCTTCAAGGTATTTAAAAAAAAAAAAAAAAAAAAAAAAAGAGAGAGACTCAAGTAGTACAAGGCATTTCACAGCATAACGCTGAGACCAGCACTCCATTCATGGGTACAGAGGTGCAGAAGTGAACAGTGTTCTACCGAAGGGCCAGTCAACAAAAAATTGTGTCAGAACCGCAGATAAGGTTAAACTAGTATCACAAGACAACGCGTTAGGACACAGGAAACATTTCTTAGCTACTATTCAATCTCCTCTGTCATAAACCTTTTGATGCTGCAGAGCATGTCTTTCAGAGCAATGAACAGCACCATCCGGTAATTACCTCTAGCTTTTCTACAATATTATATTATTCAATCTACAGCGTTTCATGACTGGAATTTAAAAAAAACCTGGATACATCCCTATGGCCTACTAGAGTTCAAAACATTTAATTATCCTTAGAACACATAATCAGCATGTATCATGAATACTACTGTACACAGCATCTCAAAGAAAACCTGCAGTACAGGGATCTAAGAGCAGATTTACATATGCTGTGTTTCACTACATAAACACAGATGTCTGACTTTTTAGATCAAAATATTGTTGACAGCACAGACAGCAAAGCCCTAAGACAACCCCTAGGCCTTCCTCTGGCCTAAAACCAAAACAAAAACCCCACCGGATTCCCAATACCTCACAAGAATGCACTGCAGTAATATCCAATTCTGGATGCAGCATGCCAGAATGCCATGCCCTCCCTACCTGTAAAGCTCTCCTTTGGTCCTAGCTATGCACTCTTTCCCTCACTTCTGACACCTGAATTTCTCGCCTTTGCCACCCAACAAAACCACTGACCCTAATGTCTGGTTCAAAAATACAGCAAAGCTACTCATCCGAGGAGAGGAAAGGGACATTATTAAAAATAAAAGTTCACCTCTATGCTGTAAAATAGAGTGCAGCTTCTCTGTATTTCAGACTGCTTAATCAAAAAGCTTCATAGTCTTTATGATAAAGAGCCATGATAATTCAATCGAACTGGAATAATATCACTACCTAGCAGAAGAAGCAAGGCTTGCGCACACTGTGGAAGGAGTTTTGTCAGGAGTTAAACAAGATGAAAAGACCATCATAAACGTCTCCTACTTTTGCACAAAACAGAACACGTTATTTTTCTGAAGCCTCTTAGGATCATAGAGGGACAAATATTTTTAAATTAGAACATAACACAAATAACATGTTAACTACCACAAATAACTTTGAAAGGATATTAACCCACATAATTTTCTTTATCCCTTTTAAACCTCTGAATAAAAGGGAAAAAAATTCTATTCTATTCTATGTCACTAGGATCCACTAACGGTTAAATATATTACCTTTGGGGTGTGGCTCTTCTCATAAAAGTGACTATACAGAAAAGGAATTTTCTCTGTCAACAATTTTGCTTCCTGTGCTTTATCAGAGGTTTGAGATTTTTTCCCTCCTTAAGTGACAAAGACCTTTTTTTTTTTTTAATTGTCTACTACTGGAAGCTCTGTATACCCAATGTAGTTAAGAGAGAATAGAAAGAATATCCCCTGTAGAAGACAGTCAAGAGGACTGCTTTCCAAGTCTGTGTTTCAGGCCTGTCTGGAAGCAGTGAGATTATGTATGTGTTAGTTCTGTCTGACGTACAGCTGGAAAAGGCTCCAGTGCAATTATCTAGACTGAGACGTATAGTCCAGGATAGATTAAGTTACATTGGTATAAAAAGACTGAGAGCAAGATGCCACTGAGACATAGAAAAGGGAAAGCTATCCTATTGTGTTAGTATAAAGCTGGCTTACCAGTATTTTACAGATACACCATCTTCGATTCTCCTCCAGTTGTTTCTTAGGAATGTTTACCAGAATCTATATGAGTAGGTTTTCAGACACTAGCGGGGTATTATTTCTGTTAACATGTCTCTGCAGCTGACACTGTTAAGGCTGATTTTCAAAATGTCCTCAGCACTTGCACCCTGAAGATTAGTATCTTAAAGAAGCCTCAAATTAAGCAACCAAAAACTGACATAATCCGTCCGTACATACTTCATTAACTAGTGATGCACCACATCCCGTGAAAACTGGCCAATGTCACTACACAAAACCTGTTGCAGTCATATCCTGAAATAACATCATCAACAGGTTATCTAAACTAGCATAAAACTTGGCAAATAATGTCAGCCAACCCAAGGAAATCATTCTCAATATACAAGTAAGCCAGAGATTTCACATCCTATCTTCCAAGCAAAAACAAAAAACAAACTCTGAATTAAGACACAATTTCAGTTACCAAAAGCAGATATGACAATCCAATCATGTAAAGATGTAAATTTACAGCTGACTTTATGCAGTGTAATGTTGTCAAAAAGTCAATAATGAACATCCACTGCAGGTGCAGTATGTGCTCAAATCTTCACTAGGCTGATTTTATCATGGAGCATATACATTCTAAGAACCAGATCATCATAATACAAAAAACCAGACCATTTGTATTTGTCCCTGCAACCCTAGTTTCTGAAATTGCCACGAGACATAAAATAAAACTAGATCATTCAGCAATCTATTTCAATATTAAAATATACTATCACTACTACTCACAGGACTGGAATTTTAATTCATGCTAAACACCTGCAAGCAGAAGTGAAGAATAAAGAAAAATCTCCACGTTTTCTTGCTTACATATTAAAGACCCAATTGCATAAATTGCAGGGGGGGATTCACACTACTAAAAGTGCACCTGAGGCACTTAGGAGACACTTTCATACCAGTTCTGGGGTCAATTAACAGTTTCCCACCACCAGTAAGAAAATGCTTGGCTCCATCCCCCAGCCACTCTCTCTTCCTTCTTCACCATCAACCATGTAATTCCTGCCCTCTCTCTTCCCTCCAGAACTTTCCAGATAGTAGTGGAAATCTATCCAGTTTACTGATGCAGCAAAAATTATTCTGAAGCAAGCACTTCATTCAGCTCAAACAGTAATGTTGTAGTACAAAAACAATGACTCTTGATGGGCTCCCTCCAAGGTAAATGTGGAAAGAGACGCAGCTCTATATTAAGATCTTTGGATTACCCTCTGAACCTGTTTCTCTCTACTGATTATAGAGATGAGCATTGGGGGGAGGGCAAAACCCACATCAGTCAGTCTGGCACAATTCGTATTTTAGATGTGAATAAATTATTTGCTGAAAAAAATCCAGGTTTTATCTACCCGCTCCTAGAAACAGATGATTAAAAAGAACATAGGTATTTTGTTAAGACACAGCTACAGGTGCAAATTATCACTGGCTATCCATTCATCCCCAAAATAACTTTTAACAATGACCAACAACTTATGACTTAAATCCTTTAACTAATGTCTACCTCTTCCACTACCAGAAATATTCACAAATGCCAGGAAACCAAAACTCCTATTATGTAAGACCACCAAAAAAAGAAAAAAAAAAAAAGCCCATTTTAAAGGAAGCAGGTTCAGAACACTTTGTTAACAACACTCAACACTTTACATTTTACACACAAACTAAAACCAAACGCATTTTAAAATGCAGTAACTAAGCTTACTACCAAAGCATACCAAATCTGTACATTCAGAACTGATAATCTACTTGGTATTGTTCCTAAAATACTAAAATTGCATAATTCAAGAAGAAAAGCATATACCTACTGAGCAAATTAATTATTATACACCATTATGTTGTTTCTCCCGTGCTGTCCAGAAAAAAAAGAGTATGTTTAATAAGAAAAGGCCTTCTTCTGCCTAAATACATTTTAAAGCTACTTTTTTGGCTTATGGATCAAACATTTTGCTTTTGAGAATTATATTGAGATGTATCAGAAACAAGCCAAAATAAAACACTTATGTTAACTGCATTCCCTGATAAACAACCCAGAATTACAAGCAGCAGGTTTAAAAATACTGTGACTTGTGCAAATGGGAACACTGTAAGCTGTTTATCTTGTTTAATCCTAAAGGTAAATAGCATAAGCTTTAAAATATTTTGCTTCTTTGCCATAACCTACTGAATCATATTGACAAAGGTAATGAAATACTATGGAGAATCTTAAACTTTTGGAATTGCCTCTGAAATTGCTTTATCTGAGTATTGTACAGGACATTATTCTCAAGAACACTCAGTGTAAATTTCAGTGATTTAAATCCAAACTGTAGCTTCAATAAAGCCGAAGATCTCATCCTGTCTCTCCTGAGGTGATCACTTCCTCAGAACAAACAAGGGCCCTACACAACTCCCCTACCGGACCCCTTTAAAATTATTAACTGATTTTTTTAATTGTTGCCTATTCCAAAATTTTTTTACTTCCTACCATAGCTTAATTTCAGCTTATGTAGTTCAGTTTTTAAATATTATTTTCAAGAAAAAATATTATTTTCAGCTTCCTTGAGATTTCTTTCCTCCACACCAAAAATCCTATTTCCTTTCATAACTCCCACCTCAAAGATGTACCCATATTTAAAATTAAGAATATATTTCATAAGATTTATCAGTAATTATTTCCCCACTGTCCCTTCTTATTCAGTAGCAAAGTAAGTTTCTGAGCTGCTGTTCTACACATCATTTTTAAAAGACTTTAGTACGGCATATACGTTTGATATATTTAGCAGTTGAGGACCTCCTTTCCTCTCTGTACAACAGGAAGTTTCCCCTCCCATCTACTCAGGATATTTAAAAAAATAAATGATTGCAAACTGTTGTTTTTCCATTGATTCTGCAGAAAGTGACCATTATTTACATGTAAAACCAAAAGTGAAGTTGAACCCGAATGCCTATTTTAACCTCCATCGGTTCTCCTAACACAGTCATCAAATGGTCACAAGACACCTGCTAGGACAAAGCCAGCAGCGTGGGGATGACAGCAGCAGCCAGCAAAGGGGAAAACAACTACAGCTTTAAGCAATAGTGCCAAAGTTATGCCAGTTTAAACTGTTTGTGGAGCAACAAAGTTATTCACATGCAGCACCAGCCCAAGCTTAATCTCCCACAGTCATACAGGAAGACTTAAGTTTTGTATTTAGTTTTCAGAGCAAAGATAAATAAGGTGAATTATGAAATAGTTTCACACTTTACAAGCAGACACTTAAACAATTTAGGAAGATATTTATGACAGAGCTTTAAGACTGAATAGTACTTAAGAAGGAAACAAGCCTCCTGCATATGTAAATACTGCTGTTTATGACAAGATCTTGACGAAGAGAAAAAGAACAGAGGAAGCTGCTCTTGCAATAAACTAAGCACAGACTAAAAAAATGGCTTTTAATCTTCCCCAGTTAAACATATATATGACCACAATTTTTTTGGCCCACACAGAATGTTTATGAATTCTACATTTAGAAATTCAACTTTGCTTCAAGACATACAGAAAACTGGTGGAAATAATAAAATGTAATCTATTATTTCACAATTGATTATCCTCCTGTTATGTTATTAATGAATTATTAATTATATTATTAATCAATACCTTTTTTTAAAATATAAGCTTCCCCTAAAACCCACATACTGAATGCAGATCAACACTTAGTATCTGTTGTTATACATTAGAAACTATTCCAAAGCTTTACAAAATAAATTCCCAAACTAAAAACTAGTATTAATAGCTGCTTATATTTGATTTGTTTTAATTACAAAATATCATTAATTTATTTTAAAAGTTAACATACTGTATTCATTATTTTAGAGCCCGATATAAAATGCCACATCAAGTAAACAACCAGGAAACTGCCATTTTTCCAAGCATCCACCCTGCGCTAATGACCCAATCTGCAGTATCTATTGTTTCCCCAATTTTCTGCGAGCTACAAAAACGACCAGCAATTTTCACTGGCTTTCACTTCATTAGTGGCAATGCCCAACAGCAGGCACCGAGCAGGTTTCCCAGCGCTCCTTCATGAACGTCCTTTGACGATGAGGAGCCCTCATCATACGCAGTTATGTAACGGCAGCTATTTATAGTTAACCACTTGATTCACATTAACTGCCAGGTTTTAAACCATTTCATATGTAGACACTTGATCTATCATTTTAGTTCCTTAATCAAAATGTCACATAACAGCCAAGCAAAAGGCTTCAGAGAAGCCTGTCTGCAACATCAGCAATATTATATCACACAAACTTTTTAATCTTATCAAGAGAACCAGAAGTTAATTTCACAAGGTCAGTCTTCTATAAATATAGACTAAACAATTATTTCCTCTACTTAAACTCCCTTTCAGTCAATATCCATTACTATGCACATTACTAACTTTTAAAACCACTGAAAGAAACCTTAGTTGTGCTAAAATTACAGAATTTCTCAATTGTCTGAGACATACTGAAAAACATCATCACAAGAAAGCATCCTATCAACTTTTACAATTCTTACCATACAACTTCAGTGGCTGCTTTTTAACACCCTCAAGTTCTCTCAGGAAGTGTTTCATAGCATCACATATGACTATCATCTGGTTTTACTTCTGAATATAGCAGTATTTCATGAACATCAACCTCTTCTGAAGATCATCAAATGTTAACATTTTCTTTAGCATTTGTAACAGGCTAATGGCTTTGTTAGAATTCATTTTCCTCCTAAAACACGCCCTGCCTTATTGTCATAAGTCTGTGACAGCATGGGTTTTCCTCATCAGTCTTCAGCTTCCCTTACCAATTATATTCACTTAATTCAAATTCAACTTCTTTACATTTTTGTAAACTGGCTTCTTTACTCCTATAGGCCACTGTAACTTTTTAACCGAAGCAGTTTTCTCTCAATTACATGACAATGGGTTTGCTGGCAAGTAATATTCTTTGATAATTCTTGTTAATCTGTATTTCCCAAAGATCTTTATTTCAGTGAACACCAATTAGCACCCATTACTGTAGAACTCATTAAATGCTACCTTTAATGATTGCTGTATAGAAATGTCCTGCACATACCTGAACAAAATGCAAACCAATCAAAACACTTTCATATCAGTAAGGTAAGAGTAGGAAGTCAGAAATACTTGGAGAGACGTTCCTGAAAGAAGACTATGCACGTTATGGCAGTTCACTATGATATAAGTGTATCAGTACAGCTACATGCCTGCAGAATGCCCTAATCCACTGTGCACAGAAGAGAAAGTCACAATCCTGCCAACTTTAACACAAACTGAAAGCATGCAAGTATCCTTAGCGAGGCTGACAAAGTGCAGATGTTAAAAATCAGAGACCATCATGCAACTCTACCAAGCCTTGAAAACAGCAACAGTCAGAGAAAGGAGTACAATTACGAGGTATGGATTATAATTAAAGGAAATACGATTAGAGGGCACAGAGTTACATTCACTTATGCAAGATACCTAGCAAGTCCAACCTAAAACACAAAGACAGGCAAGAACTGTAGCTAGGAGTGTAAATGAAAGACATGTCTTTTCTTTGTTCTGGTATAATAACACAGCCTTGTTCATCATAATATATGCACAACTAGTTGTTCCAGAGAAGATTAAAAAAAAAAAAAAGAAAAAAGGTCATAATCAAAACCTAGCATAAAACTGTTTTTCAGCCTACTGTATTTTCAAGGTATTACAGAAGTAAGCAAGCAGAAAATTGTCCTGAAATTCACAGAAGCCTTCAAGTGTTTATTTAAAAATGTTATAAAGTTGGTATTTTCCCTTTTCTTAAAATTATTATGTTTAATTCTGCCCCACATGACAAATTAAAATGTGATTTGACAGTTATTTCTTCTGCTGCTGCTGTTTTTTTGATGATGCTACTCACACATTTCTTTTTTCTCTCTTTATAACGTTCATGCTTATACATAGCACCCCATAATAACCTGATGTCCCCTCTTTAAAGAAATCTCTAATCCTCTAAAAACAGGCACTAGACCACAAAAGCCCAAATATGCCAGTAAAGCACAGAGTTGTTATTATTTCCAGTATCAATATGCCTATGGTATTTTATAATACAGTCAGACATCGGGTATAATGATCTCCAGGGAAGTGGCAAAAGCCCTATTACCTGAGGACTGATGTATCAAAAGCCGGCCTGATGTAAATTACCTGATCTATGCATCCATTCAGGTTATTGTTTTCCATATAACCGGATCACAGAACTGAAGGAGAACTCTTTTTTTTTTTTTTTTTTTTTTTATGTTCTTGTGCTCCAAGTTGGCAAACCAGCTCGAGTTCCAGTTTTGTTTATTCCTTGTGACTACCAACATCAGTGGTTAAACACTGGAGGTTTAAGCCGCTGTTTGTAGATGTTCTAATTAGGCAGTTCTACTGAACTCTGGAGTTGACATCTCTGCTAAAAGGAGTCCAGGAAACTAACAACTCTGGAAGAATTGCCGATCCATCAGGTTAGTTAAGAATGCGCATGTATGGATTTGTATTGGATACAGAATTATAACAACTCATTTGGCAAAACAAGCATTAACTCTCACTCTTCAGAGAAACAGTTGTCAAAAGTACATCACAACTTTTCACAAAAGACAAAGGAAAAAGAAAGCATTCCACATCATTAATGGGCATTTCCCGGAATCTAGTATTTCTGGAGGAAGCAGTCTCTGTTCTTCCCTGCTTAATGGGGAAAAACATTAGTAGGCCCCAAAAGGTGTACACAGCAAGATAGAAAACATTTGTAAAGTTTTTTTTAAAAAATGCTAGTCTTAGATTTCTTAAAGTTTTCTTTAATAAGTTAATTAAAACTGTTGTCAAGTGATCAAAATATTTAAATATAAAATGCTTTTACCTCTAACATCCAAGTAAGAGAGTCTCTACATCAGCATGTGAACAAGCACACAAAAAAATTTTCCAGTTCTTAAACTCAGAAGGAAAAAGTCATTGCTACAATTATGTCCATTGCAAAAAAGACAACGATCACAAGCAATACACTGGTTTCGTTTGTTCTTTAGATGTGATGCATAACTGTTGAGTAAATGTTTGGCATTTTAAAAGCATTTTTACAAGCTAAAGTTGTGGAGTAGTGTTTTATATCAAATTCTGAAGTGCCACTGATTACAGTGGTGTCCAGCTGCCTCAGAGTAGATACATATTCAGAGCTTGCTGTAAAAATAAAAAAGCAAGCATTAAAAAGCATGCAGCTAAGAACTTAAGATACCTGTAACTTAAGAATTGTAAGCAACTTCTAGTGAGTTTACAAAAGGTGAGTTTATGCTAGAAAAGCTTTATTATTATTGAGCTTGATTTTTAGACGTGATCTTGTCCATTTTCACATCACACCAGATTATGCATTCAATAAGGACACAACTAGTATATATGACTTTTTAAAAAACAGCTGATTAGCTTTCTTGACCAACAAATAAAAGCTGATCAGTACGTGAAATATCAACAGCTTCCATTAAATGGGAAAAGAGGGTAAAGAACAAATTCCCAGAAAGGTTTTAATGCAGACTGTTCATTGAATCAGTCTCCAACGAAGCCTTTCCTGATCGCACTTTTTAGAATGTAATTACTCAAATATACCATGCTGCACCAAAACTTATTAAGACTAGTGAAACATGCTTTTTTTTTTTTCTAGCAGCAGGTAGTCATTTAAGAAACTGGAAGATTTTGTATGTTAGTAAGCCATTCAAAAAATTCTGCCTAGTTTTACTGTAAGAGCTCCACATTGTAACAATAACACAGGCATACAGAACACCTTAACATCCATGTCATAAGCTATATCATATTTTCGCACTGCAATGTTAGGCACAAATTGAAGCCAGAGCTATTCAGGGGAAAAAACCAGCCCTGTTCTGGTTTGCAGTTATTCTCAATCTAATTATATTTTGAATTATAAATCAAGTTCTTCACTACACATTAGTGGCATTTTACATATTAAAAAGATCAATTAATGCATTACATCCTTAACCAAGCTTAAAATAAATGACTCGCCACTTTCAAACTACAATTTCCTTCAGCCAACACAGGCTCCAATTTGCAAACTCTTTGGTATGGATGTAGGCAGACCCCACCTACTGATTTGTGTAGAGCTGCATCCCAGGTAAACACCGGGCTACACCCCACAACATGCAAACGCAAGGTATGAACTTCACTGCGTTATCCTTACTAAAGATTTTTGTAAGCCAGACTCATTATTGTCAAAGCAGTATTTAAATAACGCCATCAAAAAAGATGCTTTCATCTTTCAAATTTAAGTGGCCCTTTTAATGCCAAGTTAACATTATAATGGTTTCTGTATGTTGGAGAAGTAAATTCAGTTTGTTCTTTCAAGTATAGATAATTTTTATGGAAATTTTTCACTATGCATTTCAAACATACGATTTCATGTTTTCATAACTGTTACTTTTGTGTTAATTATTCAAACCAAGTCTCTCTCACATCACTTATTGAAGTGCACATATAAATAACAACAGCTGCATACGAGGATACAGAATTCCTACAACAAAGCAATATGGGAATTTATTTAACATCTTAAGCACATAAAATACCGGATCACCTACTTCACTTTTACCCAATTCTAATAAGAAAACAAACCTGAATTTGGTACTAAGTCTAATTTCATAAACGTTTTCTTCTGCCCTACATCTTCCAAGTATTTAACCTTTGGTTGTCTAGTTTCCAGTTCAATTAATACCATTAAAAAAAGGAGGGGGGGGGGCGGGGAATGGAAGGATGTCAAACCAGGCTTCCTCTCCTCATATCTATGCCACAATAGCTACAAGAAAGTTGCTATTGATCTTCTGTCAAATTACAAAAAAAAAAAAAAAAAAAACCCGCAAATAAATTATTCACCAAAATTTAAAAAAAAAAAAAAAGGAAACACATGCTTTTTAAATTATTTAGTTTGGATTATGATATACCTCAGCCCCATTTCCCTCACAACACCCATAATACGGTTAACCACCATTAGCAAAGTACCAAAGCCGGCAATGAGCTTAAAACAACTCCAGTCAGCTACCGAAATTGTTGCAGAAGAGACAAAGGGGATCAAGGTCAGCATTCTTCTAACGCAGCAGCTAATCCACTCCTATGAACACGGTATTGGAACTGGTGGGCGCAGTAAGTTTCCATGAAATATAAAATATACCTAATGCCACCTAATTTCCCCGTCCTTGCGAGAGAAGAACCATTTTGCTCTCGCTGGACTCAAGCCATTACATATCAGAGAGAGGAAGGGGAGGGAGAAGAGGAGTTCACAGAAGTTCAGGGTCAGCAAATGTTCACGTATCCTGTCATCTACGAACTCCAGGCTGAGGGCACAAAAACTCTTATGCCACGCACAGAAACCTATATATTTTGG
>WAAD01038334.1:43565-58078 GCA_013389945.1 Fregata magnificens | reverse complement strand
TCTCCCCGGCAGAGGCTCCCGAGGCCCGGGAGGCCGCCCCGAGGCCCTGCCCGCCGCCCTGCCCGCCGCTGGCCGTCCGGGGGGTCTCCCCGGGAGGGCTCGGGGAGGGCAGTGTGGGAAGGGGCGTTTGCTTGCTTCGTGTTCTGCGGCTGCTGGCAGTGTTTCCTCTTGGGTTTGCGGGGTGATTGAGCTCATCTCTGAGGTAGCAGGCATCCTCCCCTGCTCCCCCCTGCCCCGGCTAACAATTCAGTAACTGAAGGGAAGCCATGTGGCTTCTTAGATCGATTTCTAACTCAGTAGCTACAAAAACATCCTTTCCATGTTTATTCTTGTGGTATTTTCTTTCCTTTGTCTCCTGCATTCACAGTCCCCATACCATCCCTCTTGTCTGCCTTGCGATCACTCCGCCAGTGCCAACTGCACTTCCTTCCTGTGCTTAGAGTCTTTTTCCCCTCAAAGTGATCCCGTTCGCATTCCATCACTTCTCAGCCCTTTCCAGCCCTAATTTTCTTAGGCTTTGTGTCCTACTGAACAAGACCTAAAAGCTAAAAACTAGCTTTGTGAGCCAGTTATTCTGCACTATCGGTTGTTTTCGTATTTCCACCACAGAAAGAACAGAATATAAGAAGAACGCCAAATCTGAAGTGATTTTAGTGACATGGGTTTGAACTTCAAGTACCAGGCTGTACGTACACTTAGGGCAGAATTTGGCAAATTGTTTTCCTTTTCCTTTTGGACATCCACTGGTCCTCGCTGCCTGTCTGCTCACTCTCTCAGCTTTGTCAGCTAAACTTCAGCATCATGACCACAGGGCCTTTTCTCAAAATGGGTCTCCCGTTGTCGTGCAGACCAGGGTTACTGACTGACTATGCCAGGCCACGTCACGGGCTCCTTAAGAGGAACTAACCCACAGGTCTTTCGAGTCTTTGCTTCGCCACACTCCTGTACACGCTGAGGGAAGCCAAAGCTCTACCGCTCTGCAGGCGGGTCTGTGCTGGGCTGTGTCTAAGTGGAGACCAGAGCGTATTTTAATTTGCAGCAGCAGCAGCAAGCTCCTGATCTTGAGGAACTCCATGTGCAGCTTATTCTAGCCAGTCCTTCTTCGCAGTAGGGCCAAGCGGGAGCTGCCTTCGCAGGAGCAGTGCCAGCTGAGAATTCCCCTGCTTCCAGCTCCATTACACCCTTCCAGCAGCACAAGCAAACCAGAACACAGACGAGTGTGTTTCCCAGTAAACAGAAGTCACTTGCTCTTGCCTAAAAAAGGAGTGCAAGCATGAAACCACTTCTGACATGCACACAAATTCACTTTGCTCATGCTGATGTAGACTTTTGGTGAAATGAGTTTAGGATAAAAAGCAGTAAATATGACTCAGAAACAAATTTGCTGTTTATAGAGACAAAACGTGATTACTGAGGTCTTTTTGAATGTTTTCAAGATGTAGGATAGCTACCTTACCTTTGCAAAACTTGCGGGATTTTTTATAACACAGAGAAAGCAGACATTCAAGCTTTGAACTTCCTGGTAATGCAAAGATACCCCTTACGGATCTCCTCTAAAGCTCAGGACCTACCAGTTTTTGCTAGACCTACCAGTTCTCCTGATCTTTGAACGCTAACAAGATGATGTGTGCTTTGGTTTATCTTATTCAATTTGAAGGCTATTTTGGGTAAGTAATATGATTACAAATGATTGTGTGCAAGTTTGTTATTGCATACATGATTTGTAAAACAAG
Organism: Fregata magnificens; assembly: GCA_013389945.1. Lineage (NCBI taxonomy): Eukaryota > Metazoa > Chordata > Aves > Suliformes > Fregatidae > Fregata > Fregata magnificens. The sequence goes on along the minus strand of WAAD01038334.1, from coordinate 56,345 downwards.
TTCTTGAGACAGCGCAGCAGTGAGTGCATTTATTGCAGCACGTCCAAGTAAATTATGTTCTATAAATGAGGTACAGGGAGAAGGCGGGTTGGAAGTTTATAAAGCCATGTTTTTATTTTCAAGTACTAAAAATATCAGTAAAATACGCTTGTTTTACTTTATACATATTCATGTCTGCCATTGATACTTCTGTTATGACAGGAAAAGTAATTATGACAAACAAAAGAAGAAACTAAAAAATGAGCAGTTAGGATGAGTCACCCAAGAAATAAGGGGTCAACACTGATTGTAGTGCAATGAGAATATTTTAAGTTTTTCCGCTTGTAATGGGGAGAATAATGAGCTGTTAAGAGGGAAGAGTCTGTAACAGCGTAACACTTGATATCCATTCGGCCTTTGCATCTACCGCTACCTGGTGCCCTCAGAGAAAGACTTTCACATCTGGGCAAAAGACAGTACAGAAGCAAGACAGACTGACAGACATAAGTTTGAAACGTAGGCACTGATTTTGATTAATTTATCCTGTGAGTCTGGTTTTATAACTATAGCTATTGATTTAGTATTTAGTGGAATATGTAGCAATCAATCATATTTCCATCTAGCTAACCATGATTATTAATATTTTAAACTAGTTTTAAGATGGATTGGCTTGTGAGTGCAATAGATCTGCTTTCTAAGCCAGCGAGAACGGTGTACGCCCAGGTTACATGGAATGAATTATTGCCACCGGACAATCTGATGAAATCTACATCAGCCATTAGAATATAAATCCAGCAGTAGGAATACAGTGCTGTCAGGGGACCAAGATTTTCTGCTTTGAATATGAATACACTGGCTTTGCCTCTGCATTTATTGAAGAGAAGGACATAGTTATTTTGTGACAGTAAAAGCATAGGAGTTAAATCAGTGAAGTTCACATAATGGTAAATGGCAACCTTACAGAAACATACGTATTTTTAACACAACATATGTGGAAAGCTGTTACTTTCCTGCCAAGAGCCAAGTTGACGATTCTGTGTCGCAGCAGCAGGAGTCAGCGACCTTGCAACCAGCCAGCAGTGTGGGAAAGCATTGTGCTCAACTACAAGGGATATGTTCATTTGCAGGGGAAAGACTGAAAGTCTTGGCAGGTAATTAAAAGGGGAAATGATTTTCAAATACAATATTTTGTTTTGAAATGCAATTGTTTTTTTCTATTGGATGCCAAAAATTTCTGAAGAATGCAATATCCTCTAACTAATTGTATCTGTGCTCTGAGAGAAGAAACAGAGCTATTGTTCTGCTCACAGCACGAGCTATTTATGTGTTAGTCTGTGTAGCACGCCTTTCTGTAATGATCGTCTTCCACCTACGCAAAACTCCAATCCATTTAAAATAATCAAATTAAGATAGTTTCTTGCTTTCTTATACCAAGCTGGTATTCATATAAAGTATTTTCCAGGTTACTTGGATTTAGTACAATATAATACTTGCAGGCCTTTAGGCTGAAAAAAAAAAAATTCTCTAACGTCAGTGGAAGACCAAACCCCTTCCTCTCTGAATGAATGGAAGCAGGAAGTAGCAACAAAGAGGTGGTCACCCTTGCAAGAAACAAAAAGCGATATACTTCTGCTAACAAGAACTGTAGCCATTTCTGCCATGATTTGAGTAACTGATAACTGGTCATTGAGTTAGTTGCACTGTATATTTCAGATAGAAACAGGAAAAGCTACTATTTGTTCTTTGTTCCAACTAATATAAATGAAGTCTTTCCACTGACTTCAGGAAGAGTCAGGTTAATCCTTTTAGAAGGAAGTTAATAGCATGGAGAGAGACTCTTTCTTTACATTTCTGCCCTGATTTGCAAACAAATGGCGAGAGACTCCTTTATTTCTCTGCTACTACTCTGAAAGGCAGGACATCCGGCTTTTCTAAAGCAAAGATATTAGGCCTACCCCAACCCAGTACAATTATCATACTCAGATAGGAAATGGTGAGGTATTTTCTGTAGATTGTCTAAAAATGAGGTTTCTGTAGCAGAAGATAGGTCACTATGAAACTCTAGCCTAGTGAAAGAAAGATTTTTTTGATATTTTGTTTACATTTTGTGTTGGAGACTAAAACCTAAAACCTGCTTCTCCTTTTCGAGTACCATTCAGGGATATACTTCTCCTTTTATGAAACAGAAATCTGAAATGGTAAGGGAAGAGGCTCCTATTCTTCTCTGTTTCTTTCATGCAGGTTCAGTGTCTTGGACAGAATAGCAAGCACCTCTTTTCTTCATTGCAACTAAATTGCTTCATAGAAATTTGCAGTCATTACTCACTGAATTGATTAGCAATGCCATCAGTGAGTCTCAGAACATTTGTACCATTGCCAATTCAAAGTACTTAGTGGATTTGAAAATAAAGCACAAAACATACAGAGACTGTGTTTCAAGATTATAGGTGTCAAACTTCTGATTTTTTCCTTCTTGTAAAGGTTGCTCTCTCCAGAGCGTTTTAGGACTTAGGTGAAATTGCTTTCAGTCATGACAGCTGGTTACTTTCCTGTAATCCTGTTACATAAAAATGAAGTTTGTTCTAGCAAAGATGGTATCTGTTCCAGTGAAGATGAAACCAGATCATTCTCAAATTTATGTTTTTGTGGCTGGACAGGAAGGTGTGGAGAGGCATGGGAATAAAAGAAGTGGGACTGGAGCTAAAATCTGATGTAGAGGATATGAAGACTATGAGAAAGGGCACATGAAAATGGAACCAGTATACGTAGTGGATGTTGGAGATAAAATGAAGTACCGGAAATCTAGGGATGGAATGAAGTGGGTTGAGGGAAACATAGGCTACTGTAGGGAGGACTGAGTAATGCACACATTGTTCTGTGTGCCAGAAGTCAAGGGTACACAATGTATTGTTGATGCGCAGAGCATTCCCTATATATTCTAGAGATCCCTGTGCATGCTCAGATCAACTACATTTTGGAGTTTTTTGTGCGCTGGCAGCTGGCTGTCAGGACTGCTTTCAAGTTTATAATGGTAGCTTTTGAGATGTCAGTGGAAGATAGTCTATGCAAAACATGCACTAAGGTTAGAGAAGGGGGACAGGAAGAGAGCTGGGATGGATGAAAGGGAATGCAAGAGAGAAGATACGGAAAAAGAATGCAGGAAATTAGGAGGTAAGTAGATGTAGGGCTTTACCTGGCAGTTTAGGCCAAAGGCTTTTACTGTCTTATAATCTTAGCAACACTAACTATGCAGGGTAGATGATAGATAGAATTAAGATATTACTTTTTAATGCATTACTGCCCCAGCTAGTTGCCCTACCCTTCTGTTGAAAGTTGTTACACCCTGAGGGAGAGGAGATGGGAACCATACCTGTTTCCCTGTGTAGTGTGGCAATTAGCTTTAACCACCAGTGAGGACATTGAGGCAGGTGAGTCAGATGCCTATAGTTTCTTCTGCCACACCTCCTACAAGGACGGTACCCTCTGGCAGATGGGAGGGACAAAGCGGTGTGGTCTGTAATTTTTTTTAAATCAGCACAGCCACATCAGTCAGGCTTCTCTTAACTAATTTTTGCTGTCCTATGAATCCTCCTGCTTTAGGCAGCCATGTGTATATTCATATGTTGGTGCTAGATTTGGAAGACTGCAACCAAGTGAGAGAGAAGAAAGGGTGACATAAAAACAGAGGGTTATAGATGGCAGCTTCTACCTTCTCATGGACAGAAAAGCTTCCTCTTAGGTGCCAGTGAGAAACTTCACATTTCTGCATGTGCATTTAAGGTTGAATTTTGATCCTGGGCTGGATTTCTTATGAAGAACCAAAAAAAAGACAATTGATTAAACTAATATGTAACATATGGAATATTTCTGACACTGAAAATACCAAAGTGCATCTTCAAATGAGATGAATAATTTCTACAGATGTAAAGATAAAAAAAGGAGAGGTCACTCATCAATTCCAGTTCGTTTAATTGTGGAATTCTTCAGTGATTTCTTTTTGTGTAGCTTCTTGTTATTTACTTTGCCAAATCGTTGATTGATCAACTAAACTGTTCTCTAAGTCAAGCATAGCATTTTTCAAGGTCTGTTTCAGCACGGTATAAAACAATTAGAGCTATAAACAAGAAAGAAGCAGGAATGCCACAAACCCCCACATATCTATTACTTGTCATCTGTAGAGTCTAGCTGTAAACACAGAAGCATGTTAAAATTAAATGCTGAGCTTTATTTAACATACTTACTTGTTCTCTCCTTCTTTGCTTTTACCGTTCTTATTTCAAAGCTCTTTTGTTCACTTCACAACATGGCATATTCATGGTCATGTAGATACTTATAATCCACAATAAATTGCTGTACAATTATACGTAGCTTTTAAAAACAAACAAACGGAGCTTTTGTAGCGACTACATAGGTGGCTGTTACAGTTAGTTAAGTATTTTGCAGGACAGATACTAATTTATATCAGTTTGTAGACGATACAGAATTTAGGATAAATGTCTACTAGAAATTAAAAAGAAAAATTATAAAAAAGAGGAGGGAAGTACGTACTTGCAATTCAATATTAGTGTGGTTTCATATCATTACCATTCTCATGCAATATTTTGTTTTAAAAATTAATTTACCTTTTTTGTAATTCATCAAAACAGTTTATTTTGCCCACCAATAAGCTCTCCATAGAAACAGTCGTATCTTAGTAACATACCAAGAATAGAGTTCAGGGAATACACTGCATCTGTGTATACTACCCTTAAAGAGACGTTTGTAGTTGTTGAAGGGAATATGAGAGTTGTCTTTCTGCAACTGTAGCGGGCACAGCACTGCAACGCAACACGTCTTGGTGCTTCCTAGATTGATCTCCTTACGTGTGAGATACAGGTCACTTCTACCCACATTATTCCTTGGCCTTTGTAGGAGCATATCAGCAAAGATGTCAAACTGCTGTCCATTACAGCTGGAGTTTTATTTTTTTGTTTTGTTTTAATTGGATACTAGCCAATGAACTTCACACTTTTTGCTTTTGGCAACTGTCAGCTGAATTCAAAACTGTTTTGGCTACTTCCCCTGATTTTTTTCCTAGTCTTTCTACATAGAAAAATCTTGAAAATCTTGTCGCTGGTGTCACCTCATGCGAATCTGTAGTTGCTCTGCTGGGCACTCCGTTTCCACCATGCCAGAGTCCAGCTGAACGACTCCAGATGACCCTAGCTTTACCAGCTCTCGTACAGTTTTTCCTCTTTCCTTTTCACTCCCCCGTGGTTGGTGTAGGGCACCTAACTTTGTTCTCTCTGGTCCTTCCACACGCAGCGCTCTCTCTGAAGTGATCCAGGGGAACGATTACGGTGACATTTGAGCTTCTCTGCAGCACTGTGTCGATATTTACACTGAGCTGATTATTAGCAAGTTAAGCATATGACTACACTGTAAAACCTACTTACTTTAGCTAGTGCTTCATAAAGAATGGTGCAGGGCCTATGTGTACCTTACATGTTTGGCCTGGGCCTCAGCCCCAGATTGGGCAGGGGCCATGCTATTATTTTGTCCAGTCAGAAAGGGACGAGGCATGCTTTTCAGCTGATTCTTGGACCGCTTTTTAGTTATTAATTGCTGCATCCCAGCTGAGAGTAATGTCTGCCTTGGCGGGTATTCTGTGATTCAAAATAACCCAGGCCATTTAACGCTACTGTAGAGTAGAGGGTGTCCTAAGCCTGGCCCTCCACAAAGGCTTTTAAGATGTCAAGCAACAAAACATCCTATCCCGGGTTTTGATGAAGGGAAAGAATGGTTATCATCAGCTTTGGTTTCAGGCCCAGACTAAGAGAGGGGATGAAGGCAGAATCAAGATATCTCTTGTCTCAGCGTGCAGTTATTAAAAGAACATGTCTGGAGGCAAAGAAGAGGCCTAGGAACCAGGAGAAACCAGGCAGATTTAAAAAGAAACTCTTTCCCTCTGTGCGTGGAGAATGAGGCAGAGAGAAGGCATCTGCTGAAGCATGGTTTTAAAAATTCTGTATTTGTGTAGTTAATCAAAATTTGCAGCACTAGCAGGCGAGCTATTTCAGAATAAGAAATGGGGACACTGGGAGTGGTCTTGGTTTTGTTCCAGGGGAATGTTAGGGTACTATGAACTGCCAGTGATGTTTTGCCAGTGATGAGTGAGGATGAAAGAAGAGGCGGCTGTGGTGTGAAAAAAAGCAGCAGAGTTTTAGAAGCCATGCGGGGGTTTACACCCCTCTCTCACAACCTGTGTATGCCCACCCCACCCTAGAGACACTCTTCCCTCAGTTCTCTGTGGCTATGGCATCTCCATGCTCAGGTCTCATGCAGTTGTCAGTCCTCACGCTACAGCCTGCATCATCTTTCAGCAGCCACAGTTCGCTTCCTTTACCTTCCATGTGGATGGTATCGGGGCAGATCAGGGCCCTTTTCCTCCTGGTGAGAATGTATGTGGAAAAAGGAAGAAGACAGAGCAATGACAGGAGAGCAGGAAGGCCTGCAGTGATATTGAAAGGTGGTCTATATGGAGGGAAGAGATTCAGCCTAAAGCAGCTGATCTGCTCTCCTAGGCCGTAGTGGAATTGGCAGATTGCTGCCCTCAGCAGCTGTCAGAGGTTGGGTCTACATTAGGAATTTGTTTCAAAGCAATAGTGCAGTTTGGAGGAGAATCCTGTCATTGTCTCCATTTACCATGTGGTGTTTCAGTTCTCAGAGTGGTTTTGGTGCATACAAACTAAATTCCTTAAGGAGGGAATGAAAACAGACGCTCTGCTTCAAATCTGCTCCACATGCACCCTAGTGCTAATGGGGACAGTAGGTTCCAAAATAGCGTGTGAGCTGCATCGTCACAAGGTCCTCTAGCACATACCTAACACTTCTTCTCCTCAGAAAGCTTTGAAACACATGTGTAGCGGAGGTGTTTGGCTCCAGGGACCAGGCTAAATATAATCCAGAATAAACCCCCAAAACACATATCATGGAAAAATGAGATGCCTCAGTATCAACTGTTTCATTCTACTGATCCACTCCTAATGTGCTGAATTATTTTCCTATGAAAATACTGCCTACTTTGCCTGTACCTTGAGCTGGCTTTGGAATATGGCAAATCTAACATAAATATGTACCTAGAATGCTTCTTGTATCTGATAGGGGGGATGTGCACCCAGTTTAATTATATATGTTAGCTTTTAATACAGCTCTTTAATCACTATTAATGTTGCTCATCTTAACTGGAATGGAAGAGATGATACAGCAAAACCTGCCGGCAATCACAGTAGTAGGTATGCTGCAACCATAGCCGAGGATACAGGGAGAGCTGTGGAATTGTACGCCAGGATGGGTAAAGGCACATGGGCTAAAAACTGCACTCAGTAAGATGCCTACCCACTAAGAAAAAAAAAAAGGACGGGCATAGCTGGGTGAATAACTGTGATGATATCATTCTCTCTTAAATGGAAGTTACTACGTGCCTGCTACAAGAGTAGAAGAAACCAAACAAAGTTTAAGCCAGAATGATGAATAGATGTAGCAGTCAATACTTACTAATATAATTACAAAATGATATAAATTCTTAACTGTTGTATTGTCTTCTTTTTTCACTTTTCCTATGATTTCCATTTATTTATGAGCTTCTTTATTTGCATAGCTCAGTGACAGCACTGATCTAAGCTTCTGCAAGTACTCTGTGCTCTGTGCTGCTATTGTCACTTACAGTCAAGGTTTAGTTATAGCTGCTCCTAGGAACCATAATGTGCCCCCATCCCTCACATATCCTACTGTGAATTGAAAACATGTTCTAACAAAACGTTATGAAAGGGCATGCAAGATTACAAAGACATTTTTTGGTATGGAAAATTCTCTTGTTCTTTAGAAAGCTGTAATTTATACAGTGTAATTTTTTTTCTTACCATGTCAGATAAACCTAGACATTCTGCTCTCAGATGATAGCACGTTTGGAGATCTGAGAGAAACAGGGAGCTGCTGGAACATACTGCAGAAGCCTAAAGCACTTAGCAACGGAGAGAGTGTGGGATGCAGCGACAGAAGCTGGAATGTGGAAACAAGTGACATCGAGGCGGCTGTTTGGGAAAGAAGAGCTTTTACTTTGTTTATAATTTCAGTAATTCTAAAGAACTTCACAGTGTGGGAGGTCACTGTGGTCTCTGACTCTGCATATATTCTTCTCTGTGTGACTGTTTTTCAAACTCCTATGGTAATTATTACCCAAGAGTGCTGGATGTATTAATTTCCTTTTGTATTTCCTGCTTCTTTCAAAAAGCAGAGAAGTAAAATTAAGATATTTGTTTTGCTTCAGTTTATCCTGGTAAAACATGAAGAGATGCATATCAGGAAATAGCTTGATTGCAGAGCTTGATTCTCCACATACTAATACAACTCTTTCTATGTAGTGTGAAGCAGCATTCTTATTTTGCAATAGGTCCGGTCTTTAAAATCATAACGTGTTCTGGAGTGATACAAGCATTTACCATGATGATTTTTAGTGCTTTGCACTAGAACATCCTGGTAGTGTACACTAATGATGGATGTCAAATAACTAGTAAAGAGAAGATGGCTGAGGTGCTCACCAAGATAAATAAGTGTTGAGATAAAGAAAAAACATCTCCGACATCAGAGTGAGTTTTAGAAGGGAATTCTGAGATCAGTATGTTTCTAAGCTCCGCAGGTCCCACTGAGGTAGAAGTGATCTGGAGAACTGGAATTTTACTCAGCAATTGCTGGAAACTATTTTACTGAATGCATGTGCATCTGCAAATGCAAACATCTCCCTTCCTCTGAACAGTTATTGTGCACTTTAAATGGAGGGGCTGCAGAGCTCTAGGGTTGAAACAAAGGCCATAGGCTATACAGGATGCTTAAGGAATTCGGAAACCTTGTCATAAATGTTACATTTTGTAATTAATGAGGGTTGAACTAGCCATTAGCTTGTATTTTCATTCTCCTCTCTGTAAATCTCTCTTGTGGTTTGCATTATTCAGTAATCTAATTGTGTCCACTTTTCAGGTATTCTCTATTGAAAATAATAGTCAAAGGAAATGATAGAGATGTACTAAATTATGATAATACTAAAGGTGCTACAGAAATGCATAGAACAGAAAAAAAAGATGAATAAATTCATATATAATAATGATGCCCAAGAAACTATTCGTATTGAAATCTAGCACATTTATCTACTCACTGAATAGCACAGTGTAGAATAGTTTCAGGCTGCTGTTGATATTCTTTAACTCCACATGTGACCTGTCATTGAGTGACTGGCTTTTTAAAGGGAACTGGATTCAGCCTGAGTAGTGATCAACTGTTTACTTCCAAAATGCTGCAGCAATTTCAGTTATTAAAATGCAGTAATCACCTTACACTAAATAGCAAAATTAAAAAAGAAAAATAAAGTAAAATAAAATGAAATGAAATTAAAAAAGGACAGAAAATGAAGTGACCAGATCAATGCTGGGTAACAAACGTATTGCCAAGAAAATTAATACAGAGACATCCCTAGACTGTAAAAGAAGTGTACTGTAAACAAGGCATTATCAAATCATTCAGGCTACAACAGAGTGAACCTGAAAAGTCATCCCATGACACTTATGAACAGCAATCTCTTCAAGCCTTCCAAAACACACTGGGACAACTTACAGCTCACTAACGAAGAGAAGATCATCTCGGCCTGAACCTCCCTAGCTCCCTGTGCTTAGGAACCCTGAAGAAACGTTCCGCCATTTATAACCTCAGGGCAAAACACTTTCCTTGAGGAAGTTTCCCACAGGTCCCTGTCTGCAAACTTCTCAGGGACTAAGCGCCAGACTGTCTCTCTGCATTTTAATGTCTCTCTTCCATATTAATAGCTGCAGAGCCCCAGAGAGGAAGCATCACCTGTTGAAGAGGTTTAAAGACCTGAAATTCCAGCACCATTGCTAAAACATATACCTTGACCTACTCCCACTTCATGTTTTTCCTTTCTTCTTACCACCTTCTTTTGCTCTCAGCTACTGCCTTTCTCTTCTTGTAAGGAAGACCATTATCTCATTATCTCAGATCTCTGCTGTACCCAGCATACATAATTGCCACCATCAACCCCGAATTCTCTGACTCAGAAAATACAAGCCAGAGGCTTGAGGGAGCTCCACCTGCTCTGTGGAGATCTGCCCGACCCCCTCACCTTCCCATTCAGCACTCCCCCTCTCTGCATTCTACTCCAACTGCTGCTCCGAAAAACATCTTAGATAATAGAAACTGTAGGAGCAGTAACATTAGTCCCCACCTTTGCGTCTGTTGAAAATCTCCGTTTTTATTTTAAAATGGTGCAAAAGCTTTTCCAAAGTCAAAAACCCCCCACTTCAGGATGCTACTGATGCCATATTCTTCGCAATAACAAATTAAGGCCCTTTTCCCTAGAAAATGAGCCTGGAACACGCCTTTTAATGTGTGAAGGCAGCCAGCATCACTATCATGCAGGGAGCTGGAGCTAGATACTAGTCAGGGTTGCTGTTATCAAAGGGAAGTTTGCCCGATTTTAGGTCTGAGAAACTGAGGCCTCAGGACAAGCTAACTTAACCTTGTTCCTTGCTAAAAACCCAAACCGCAACTAACATGTATATGAAAGTGAAAGTATCTCTTTCAGGAAGAATTCTGAAGAAAGTATTATTTTTTCTTTGTCATTTATTTCCCTCTTCCATCCAGACCGTCTCTCACTATTGTCCTGAGCAGCCCCTGGGACTGTACTTGAGATACCTACTTCCATCAGTGTTCAGGGCATGATTTCTTTTCTCTTAAGAGAAGACTTCCCTCCTGAGACCCTATTCTTTAGCACCGTACGCGCTTAGGATGCTGCAGCCCATTTTCTTTTCTTTTCCTCTGCTATTCCTTGTGACTTCTCCCCTTCACCCCTTTGTTCTGTCTTTGCCTCCTTGGCCAGTGCTTACTGTAGATTCCCATATTCTCTCTGGGCTCCCTCCTCTTCTCCCCCCAAAACAGAATACAACTCGCATGCTCTTTTCCGTCCTGTACAACTACAACAGAAGTTGTACTATCACCTACTACAATTCCTTCTCCCTATATGCCAGATGCCACATCTTACAGCCCTTGAGCTTTCCAAGGCAAATTGCAGGCTCTTACTGCATCCCACTAGCAACAGTCTTTCCCATCTTGTCATCTCCATATTGTTATGTTCCCAGATCCTTCACGTTGTGCACCTGTGGTACTATGAATACTGGCCATTAAATGTGCACCCACCCTATGCAAAGTAGCACCCTATCAGAAATACACAACACGATCCCAGATACACTAACTTCAGAGACAGACTGTTCTGGTACGTCCTTCTGCTGTAATTACATTGTTTTGGTATTTCCACACAGCACAGCACTATGCCAAGTGGCTAAGCCTGTTCAGAGCTGGCTCAGATGCTGCATCTGACGTCAGATCAGGACTGGCAACAGTCATCTGACCCCTGACTAAAACTGGGATTTGGCATTATGGCACTGGTCAACTCATTTCCTTTTCTTCTCATGCTTCCCTGAAAACACACCAATTTTCACTCTCCCTGAACTATCAGGCTCTTGCAAACTATAGATCATATAGGTGCTGAAGAGTCACAGAGATGCGCATTCTTCGGAGTGTGCATGTTGCTGAGTGAGGGCTAGGTGGGTATTGCTGGGATAGCTGAAAGAACAGCAGGAGCAGTATTATATTAGGATAGACATTGTTAGACAGGCTTCTTAGATTGTGTTTTAAGGAAATTATTATGGGTTCTCTGGAGGAACCATGCACATTTGCAGCACGGATAAGGGCAGGCTCTCTATTCTCTCAGTCCCTGCAAATGATTGTAGTAAAGCAGCGTGAACAGAGCCATCACACTGAATCTTCCGGTCTGTGACTGATCTGCTGCCTACCAACCGAGCTGCACAGACAAGTGGTCTCTGGGTTAGGGACAGTATTTACATGTAGGCGGCCTGGGAAAAAATGGAGGGTCCTAGAAGTACATGATGCATTAAGTTTGTTATTTTAAGCAAATAAACCAAAGACCTAAAGAAAAGGACGTTGTAATTCCAGAGCGGGAGAACACTTTTTGTAGCAGAGCTTAATGATGTGGTCCTTTTTTCTTAACTAAATCATGGGACAAACTACAAACCAGGAGCATAGGCCCTATTTGTAAACTTTAACCTTGAAACAGATATGATACCATATGCAATGTGCTGGCATGTTTTGTTAGGTATTTATAATCACTGCAGTTTTGTCATCTATGTTAATGGCACTGAGCAGACACTGAAAATCTCTTTAGCTCTTTGAGACAGAAGATGTAGTTCTGTGACAGGTAAGAAATCATGTTTAACTTGTGGCATAAAGTTTGTAAGCAATTTCCCTCTCCTCTCTCTGCAAAGAAAAGTGTAGGTAGCAGTGGTATCTTAGAAGGCTTTTTTCTTCAAGTATAGATGTTTTAAAAAGCAACTCTCCAGAAATGGCATCATTGTTTTTCATATCGCTTCAAAAATTTTGTTTCCTAATTAGCAAAGTAGGCTATGGATATATTAACAAGGAAAGCGGTGCAATCGGAGCAGATCTGTACTCTGAAACAATTAGTCCCAGGGACCAAATGTTCACATAATGCACTTTTCAGGGGTTTTACTTTGAACTCGTTCTAGTCTGTTCCTACAAACTGAGTCTCCAGTACCAGCTGGAGGATGTCAGGTGTGCTCATGGAGCGCACATTTCAGCTTAGTTCCATTCAGAAGGAGTTCAACCCATGCACTCGAGATTACTCCATAACATGAAACAAGTGCAGGAGCTGGGGATGCT
>WAAD01038334.1:2190-34070 GCA_013389945.1 Fregata magnificens | reverse complement strand
CCTGCCCTGCCCGGCCCGCCGGGCACCGCCGCGGCACCCTCCCGGCCCCTTCCCTCCTCACGCCGCACCCCACAGGCCAGGGAGCCCCATCCCTCCCGCTCCCCCTGGCCCGGGAGCTAGGAAGGAGGTTGTTCTCCCGGGTCAGCATCTCCAGCAGTGTGCCAAAACACCANCCCATCGGAAGACCTCCTTTTTCAGCACTTCCTAGAAGTTAATGCTTTAGGGAAAAAGCACAAGTTCTCGTAGAAGCTGGCAGCACCACTGTTGGCTGTATCTGAGCCGCCTGAGCTTTCTGGTGGGAAAACCCCTCCACAGTGCTGGAGCAACTGGCAGCCCACCAGCATGTGCTAATGCGTGCGAGGGTGAATGCGTGTGGGCACGTACGTGCCTCTAAAAGATGCGCTCACAGTAGGGCTACATAAGGATAACACCACACAGCTCTTTTTGTGCATATGTCTATGTCTACATTGGTATATTTTTATATACGTAGATGCAGGCAGAGCATATGGCAAGTATAATTGTGCATATTTGTTTGCTCGCATACATGCATATCTGTGGGTATGCATAAATCTAGATTTTGTAATGCAGTTAAGATAGAGCAACTGGCATCAGTGCATGATTCATAGCACATGCATATGTCTTTTGTAGACTGTGCATTTCTCATGTAGGTCTCCCTACTGCATTTAGGTACATTATGAGATAAAAGTTTAACGGCTTCTTGTAAGGTAAATGGTGGATTTTCTATCGTTATTATCTAAGCAGTGTTCTATTCTAAATTTACAGGTCTTTAACATAAAAAAATTAAAGTTTCCCAGGTTATCAAAATTTCATTCAGAAACAGCACAGGAGTTAGGTTACAGGGTGGTTAGCTTATCACTTACCTGCAGCTTCTACCCTTATGTATTTCACATGGTACTTTCATAGATGTGGTCCACAAATGAGCCTTCTCTAAAGGAGCTGTATACATTTTCAGGAGGTACTCAGATTCTGCAGCCTGGCATTTGTCTGCACTGGAGATCTTTCCTTTTCTAAGCCATCTGGATTTCTAATTTCTTTATGTGGCATGTTCATCCTCAGGTCTAGGCCTATATCTATCGTCCAGGTATCAGTCTCCAGGCTTTTGCCTCTAGTGTTTTGAATCTCAGTATGTTGGTTTTTGTATTGCTTCAGCAGCTGATTGCAGTGCTTTGCTATTTTTAAGCCTTTCGTTTATAGCTTCAGACTTTTTTTTGCTTTAGCTGATCTATATTCTTACTTTGAAAGTTATGCCCTCCAGGCCCCTTAGAGGAAGGAAAGCCACTCAGCTGCTTCAGACACCACCAAAATTGCTGATGATGAACGCATTCATTATATCTTCTACACGTTCATTGTATCTTCTGGTTGGGAGTTGGGCATGCTGAATCTCATCTGTTGCAAATGTCATGGCAAGTTATCAGTTTTTATGAACAGCGTGTCCAAGTCTTTCTTTACCCTCTGGAATATTTTGACCTGAGTAGGCTCTGTCTTTTTCAAACTGGTATTTTGTAGATGTGACCCATGTCCACACATAACTCAGTTGGCATGAGAGCATTTTCTCATCCAAAGAATTCTGCAGCATTCGTCATGGAGATGAGAACTAATGCTACCTGGTGCTTGATCCCAGAAGTCACTGGTAGTGATGATCCATACCAAAACTCCAGGGCATTGAGAACGTAGTGTGACATGAAGCTCCCATTAGCTCTGCATCCTCTGGCATTCTTCATTTGTATAGGGGCAGTACAGAGGTAGAAGACTGGAATTCTGATTGTTAGCATGTGTTCAGGCAGCTAGCAAAGTCATGTATATTTATTTGTGATTATGAAATTTCAGGGTTGTTTCTCCCCTGCCTCTCATTGTTTTGTTAACTCAAAATTGGAGTGTGTGCTGCTTGCAGAACCAGCCTTAGTCTAGTTGTTCCTAAGAATTTCTGAAGGTAATGGCTATAACAGATGCTTTCCTAAATGCTCTAAAGACTTCTTGCTGTGTCATTTGTCAAGCCACTTTTCCTGGCATGGGTTGAGATCAAAGTGTTCTTGTTATTAGAGGAGCAAGAAAACCAGCTTCCACATGGCAAGTATGTTCAGTTTAGAAAAATAAAATTGTCAGCTTCATTCTTCCAGTGCTGTCAGCGTTTGGTATTGATAAGTCAACAGTAAGGCCGTAATTTAGGCACTTACAATGTTCTAATGTAAGAAACAAAAACTATTGAGGACCTGCCCTGTACTGGAATCATGAATGTTTTCAATCAGAAGAAGTAGCAATCCAAAGTATTTTTCTCTCAACTAAATGACAAGTTATTTTACCCCAGTTCTCTTGGCAACGGACCATAAAAGGATTACCTTGAACTATTGATTTTATCTCATGTTGTGTGGCTTAGCCACCCTTATTTAATAAGACATCTTTTGATCAGTATCGGAGAAGCCTTTACTACCTGTAGTAAAGACTTTTGGCCCAGAAGTATAGCCATGTGGGCCTTACCCTGTGCACACTATTATGGGTTGACCTTAGGGAAAATTCTTTAATTATTCATAAAGTGGTTGGAAATGAAGAAACTTCACCTCTGAGCTCTGACAGCCCAGTATTTTTTTAAGAATTTGCTCACTTAACTTGTTATTCTGGTATCCTACAGCCTGTTTAAAGGAAAGGCTGATGAGCTGTTTGGGAAGTGTCTCACTCTCCTCCTTTGTCTGTGTCAAAGAAACATTCCTGTGTCATGAACTCACTTGTGGTTAGTCATGGCATTGTAGCAAATAGAGTTTACCTTAATCTTCCCATTGAAGTTGAACATCTAGTCAGATTTGTCACTACTTTACTAAACTAGTTTATTACAGATTTGTTACTCGTTTATTACATCTAAGAATCTCATGTGTTATTATGAGCATTCAAGACCAAAAATGAAGATGACCTTCACTGGGGACTTTCCAGCTGATCAGTCTTAAAGAAGTTTATTAGTCTTACCTTCCAGAGCTGTATCCACAGTCATTCTCACTGTCAGTTACTTTACAGCCTTACAACCTGATAATTACCTTTTTTTTTCCTTCTTTCCCCCTCCCGCCCCAGTAGCATCCATCAAGTCTCTTGGACTCTGGAATTCTTTTCCTAAGCTTCTTCCCTTGATAGTCCAAGGGAACTCTGCTCAGATGCCTGACAGATTCCTTCGCTTTGGAGCCTTTTTGCAGATGTATCCCTACTAACTGGAGTGGGATACTTCTCTCAGTATAAGAAATCACTAGCCACCCAGGCTGTTAATTGCTTATGGATGGACCAGGAGGGACTCATTCCCCATTTAGAAGGGGCTCTTGATTAGGCTGGGATATGGTTTCCTTTAAAAACATAATGCCTTAGAACATTTTATTCAGATTGTTGCTTTTGGCCTAGTTAGTGATGTTACTGCATTTTTCCTTTAGGATACACCTCTAGAATGTCCTACTTATTTCTTTGCTGTTTACTTTCAAGAACTGAGGATTGTGCCGAGATGATACTTTTAGAAAAAAAGGATTATGATTGTTGTAATTCTTTGGTGTAAAGATCAATTTGACAGGTTTCTCATACAGCCGTCTGTTTCACCTTGAAATGTGAAGGTGGCTCACAGCTTTCTGTGTGGAAAAAATGATGTTACTTATTGTGCTTTTTTTAATTGGGAATCTTCTTATAAGCTGAAATGAAGAGCTGTCTGGGAGGCTGTGAGAATGGATTCCAAGTTCCTGAATGTCAGAAAACAGTTTAAGAAAGTGTCTTGCATTCTAGTGTACCATCACTGTCTTAAGAGATTGAAAAGTTCCAGCTACCTCACACCAGTTAGCACAAAGTTTACATATGAGAATTCAGCTAGAAGGTTATTTTCAAACATTAATTCCTCTCTCTTCCGTTGTTTTCCTTCCTCATAAATTGCTACCTATGAATAATTTAGCTGTTGTGATTCCACAAGGCACTCTTTGCTGAGGTTTCTATACAAGTGATTTGTTAAGAGAATAAATGTAAGAGATACCTGGTACTGTGAACTATTAATAAATCAGTAACAGGATTCTTTTCTGAAAAATCCCTGTGCTTATTATCAATCCCTCTGATCAATTATTGTTTTCCAGTTTGAATATAGCTTTCTTAAAGAAGTCTGTGGTGGGAAAGTTGTACACGTGAAGGCACTAACCCACCAAACAGCAATCACTAGGGACTATAATACTGGCGTGATGTAGTCAGTTCCTCTGTAGAGGAGGCAAACTGCTTAGAGCCAGTTACCGTTTATGGGAGGTTTGCTGGTTCAGCCAAATAAGTAATTTGTTACACAAAGTCATCCTTGATGACAGCTGTGGCTAGAATAACAGGCAGAGGCAACAGAATAGCAATGCAACTTTTGCCATGAAATCCTTTCTATTTTAACAAATGTGTCATTTACTTCTCTCTGGATCCTACTCTTTATGATTTAAAATTCCTGAACATTTCATGCCAAACACAGTTCATCCTAGAGGCTTTCTAATGACTTTCTTCTTTTGTGATTCATGGTATAGCTCTATATACCATGAGTTCTATAGCTCTAGACACCATAGCTTTATATACTCTATAGCTCTATGGTTTAACCTGTGGCTGCCAGTTCCTAAGTTTGCTGCTACCTGACATGCATTGGTTTTTTGGGATCTTTTTTCCTGTTCTTAGCATTTGTAGTTTCCAGTCCAATAACTGCTGTGAGCTGTAATCCATTAAGTTTCTTTAAAATATCAAATTGTTTCTTCAAACAGAACCTCTCAAATACTATCTGAAAGGTGGGACAGATTTTCCACTTGTGACCATATTTGAACAGTGCAAAGGGATTAATACTAAGACATTTAAATAAGAATTTACACAGGAGAAAAGTCATCATATTTTAAATGTGTGATAAAAACTGGTGACAGAAATGAAACCCAGAAATGTCCTTGACTGCTTGTTAAATCCAGTTTTAATAAGCACTTGTTTTGAAATACGTAGAGGTTCAAATAGATTTGGAAGAAAGGGGTTTTCACAATTTGAAGTTTTCCTGATTTGTTTGCCTGTTATGACAGGTCTACTGCCAGTTTAATCTGAAACCTTTTCTCCTTTTTTTTTTTTAAGAGCAAATACTTTGTTTAATATTTGGATCAAATACAAGCCTCGACTGCCAGAATGGTATTACAATGAAAAACTTCTGAAAGTTGGTGATTCCCTCACTCAGATCAAAGTAAGTCATATGAAAACAGAAAAGGCTCAATCACAGTCTTTGCTTCAGTATATTTCTGTGCTACTTTAATTTTTAATCATATTTTACTGAAAGCTATTTAGAAAGTAGCAAAATCTTTTACAAAATAATTCCAATGAGAGTTGGTGATTTGTATCTCTTGCTTATTATTGTAAAATTGCCCTGATTTTTTGGTATCTTTTCTATATATGTATTTCCTATGCACCTGTTGCCTTTTTAAACACCCCAAAATCAATCTTCAGTATTTGTTTGAAGTTTCGACACAGTAGAGTACGATATCTGTCTGTGCCTGTAGACAGTGCTTCAGTACGAATTGACAATGATGGAGCAGTGGTGGTTTGTTCCACTGAAATGTCAACTCGGTGCTCAGTTAACCAAAAGTGAATGTAAAGAATTGTCAGGAAGGGAATAGAGAATAAAAAACAGAGTGCAATTACACATTATACAACTATAAGTATCGATGGTGCTCCTTCATCTTGCATTCTGTGTGCGCTTCTGGTCTCCTCAAAAAAGGTAAACTGCAACTAAAAAAGATTCAGGATGTAGATTGTTGAAGACTTTGGGAGTATTTGGGGGATGTTTCACTGCATGATAACTCTATTTTTATACTCTTACCTAGTCATCTGTTACTGGCTACTGTGGGAGATGGGATACCAGGCTAGTAACTATTGGTCTGACCCAGTAAGGCTGGTTTTATGTTATATTCTTATATAATATTTGTCCTTTGTGTCTGCTGGGAAAAAACCCTCAAAATCATGCCACCCATTACCTCAGTGATATTTGTGTCAGAAGATCATGTGGTAAATTCTGGGGCTTTCAAGGGTAATTACTAAACAACACTCAGAAGTACCTCAAAGATGTACAGTTGAAGGCTAGTTGCAAGTCATTCCTTTTAGGATTGAAGAAGGATGTGTGGTCCTGAGTTATACAGTTATGAAGCAGAAATACTGAAGGATTACAGCATTATAGGTTAATTTATTATAAAGATTCAGTACTTGAAAAGTTGCTTGAGAGAATACACTTAAAGATTGTAGAGAATTAGCATAATTTAGAGTAAGGGACAGCTCCTAAATAGATGCTATCTGCTTAGTGTGATTTTGTGTTTGTAATGATCCATCAGTGGATTTTTCTACGTTTTGCCAGGAACATATTAGTAGATATATATTTGGTCAATAATACTTTCCTAGTTTAAAACTCTGGCTATTTAGTATGTCTGTCTTATGAGACAGTCAAGTATACATTTTAACTATGTCCTTCAATCTTTCAGGCGTATTTCAGACACAGATTTTTGGTATTAGACTTCTAAAAAGTTGATTGTAATAGAAAAATTGTATTTATAGCACAAAATTTAGTGTAAGTCTATAATTTATTAGGAGATTCTTCCATGCTTTTGGAAGGATTTCTGTAACTTCTTAATTTTTTAACATAATGGGAATAAAAAATTAGATTAAACCAAGTTTGTATTTTTTTCAGAATGGGAGTATTAAATTTTAATTCCCCCCCACATCCTGGAAAGAAAAACAGATAACTGACATTGTGTTTAAACTGAAAATAATTTTTAAGAACACTCTATTGACTTTTGCATTAGGAAAGCAGTTAAATGCCAATTGTTACCCGTATTTACCCTTTTTCATTCTCTGCAGCATATGACACTATTACTTTCCCTGTTTTCACCTAGAAAAGAAGAGGGCATAATTGGAAATCGTAGTATCACAGAATGGTTTGGGTTGGAAGGGACCTTAAAGATCATCTGGTTCCAACCCCCATGCCATGGGCAGGGACACCTTCCACTAGACCAGGTTGCTCAAAGCCCCGTCCAACCTGGCCTTGAACACTTCCAGGGATGGGGCATCCACAGCTTCTCTGGGCAACCTGTTCCAGTGCGTCACCACCCTCATAGTGAAAAATTTCTTCCTTATATCGAATCTAAATCTACCCTCTTTCAGTTTAAAACCATTACCCCTTGTCCTATCAGTACACGCCCTTGTAAAAAGTCCCTCTCCAGCTTTCTTGTAGGCCCCCTTCAGGTACTGGAAGGCTGCTATAAGGTCTCCCTGGAGCCTTCTCTTCTCCAGGCTGAGCAACCCCAACTCTCTCAGCCTGTCTTCATAGGAGAGGTGCTCCAGCCCTCTGATCATCTTTGTGGCCCTCCTCTGGACTCGTTCCAACAGGTCCAAGTCCTTCTTATGTTGGGGGCCCCAGAGCTGAACGTAGTACTCCAGGTGGGGTCTCACAAGAGCGGAGTAGAGGGGGAGAATCACCTCCCTCGACCTGCTGGTCACACTTCTTTTGATGCAGCCTAGGATACAGTTGGCTTTCTGGGCTGCAAGCACATATTGCTGGGTCATGTTGAGCTTCTCATCAACCAACACCTCCAAGTCCTTCTCCTCAGGGCTGCTCTCAATCCATTCTCCTCTCAGCCTGTATTTGTGCTTGGTATTGCCCTGACCCAGGTGCACTTGGCACTTGGCACCTTGCACTTGGCCTTGTTGAACTTCATGAGGTTCTCATGGGCCCACCTCTCAAGCCTGTCAAGGTCCCTCTGGATGGCATCCCTTCCCTCCAGCGTGTCAACCGCACCACACAGCGTGGTGTTGTCGGCAAACTTGCTGAGGGTGCACTCAATCCCACTGTCCATGTTGCCGACAAAGATGTTAAACAGTGCTGGTCCCAATACCGATCCCTGAGGAATGCCACTCGTTACTGGTCTCCACTTGGACATCAAGCCGTTGACCGTGACTCTCTGAGTGTGAGCATCCAGCCAATTCCTTATCCACCAAGTGGTCCATCCATCAAATCCATGTCTCTCCAATTTAGAGACAAGGATGTCGTGCAGGATGGTGTCAAATACTTTGCACAAGTCCAGGTAGATGATGTCAGTTGCTCTTCCTTCATCCACCAGCGCTGTAACCCTGTCATAGAAGGCCACCAAATTTGTCAGGCACGATTTGCCCTTAGTGAAGCCATGTTGGCTGTCACCAATCTCCTCATTTTCCATGTGCCTTAGCATAATTTCCAGGAGGAATGTATCAAGATACAATGTATCAAGATAGTTTGAGGGGCCGTCTTTTGGAGGAACACCTCCCATGAAAGTGTTCTTCCACTATTATATCCTTTGCTTATGGAATCCAGCAAGGATAAAAGCCATTTATGCTATTTATGGAAAGCATATATATGTGCCTGCTAGGTGAGCTTTTCGCAGAACTGGGCAGAGGTATGAGTATCATGCAGATGTTACGAAGTCTTATATATATCCTTCACTGCATCTACCCTAAAGAATTCCACAAAAGTGTCCTGCCTCCTGAATAAAGAGCAGCAAGCTGAAGTAGAATTTCAGCAGCACTCAACACTCACTGGTAGGTTGAAGAAGGCATATAGAAGAGTCCATAGCTATGGGGCCATTATAATTGAAGGTATAGGCTCATGGTATAGGTTTAGGAATACTCACAGAAAATCTTAAGGAAGCTTGAATAACTGCATTTGTTAATAGCCCTTCATTGCGTAGCCAATTCCATTCACCATTTTCCATGTTCATGTTTTCCTCAAGTTTTCATAGCTTTTGGGCCCTAGGAATTTCTTGGAATATTGCATGAAGCTTTTAGTACTTGGGAATTGCTGCTCTCACAGTGTACTCAGTAAGAAGTTATTTCAAAATCATCAAATCCTGCTCTGTGTACTTTACATTGGCTTCCCATAGCACAGCTCAAATGTGGTAATTTGGTCCTTATGTTCAAGGTGCTTAATGAACGGGCCCTAGATTGCCTAAAAATAATCTAGAATTCTGAGTAAAGACTTTTGCTTGCAGCTTCAATCCTCTGGTGTAATGTGGTTTTCTGCAATAAAGGTAAAGTTATCAATGTCATAGAAAAAGTTGTTTTGCTGGCCAGCCTAAAACTTTGAAATGAGCTCTCTTTGGAACTCCTATTTTTAAATGCATTTATTTGACTTTACAAATTTAGTTTTCATTGTATCCATTTTTTTCCCTGGAGAAAATAGAAAGAAAAAATGTGATGGATGTTAGTTACAAATTTATTGCCTTACTGGAGAGATGAATGTGGTGTAGCAACCAAGCTCTGTGGTAGGTGGGGTAGACCTCATTCCGTAAGTACCCCTCTTGACTCCTGGTTGAAACTCCTGACTCCTAGTTGAAAAATTCAACTCCTAGTTGAATTTTAAGCGACCTTTATGTTATATAATACTTAATGATGCATAGTCTTTAAAATTAATTACTGAATATGATTAGTCAGTGGGTAAGCACCAACTTTCTGTCCTCCTCCTATTTTTTTAGTGCCTTCTCACTTTAGATTCCTTTCTATTGTACATCTGTTGTGTATCTTTTAGGACACACCTAAATTCATTATGTCATATATCTGGATATTAGTTAGCCCATTAGTCATCATACTGATCAGTACTGACTCGTTTTTTTCCCCTCCCTCTGCCTGTGTCTGCCTGTTATCTCTGGTCTTATACATATATTTGAAACTGTTTGGGAGAGAAATTAACTTTTTGCTATATATTAGTAACTAACTTAATGGGATTCTGATCCATGACTTCAGATTCTAAGAGTTATCACAGCCTGAATCTACGTATCAGATTACACAAGTAACTGACTGCCTATAGCTGTCCATGGAAAGTAAAAGTTTCTGTGTATGGCTGCTGCTTTCACGCAGCAAAGAGAATAATAGGGCCATGTGAGTTAGACTCCTCAGATAATTAAAAATTCAGGGTAAGTGTTACCGTGGTGAAAGGAATTTGTATTGAAAAAAGTGGGTGCAGGGAAATACTTTTGAATCTTCTGTGATTAAACATTAAAAGGATCATTTTTATGAATACAAATTAGTTACTTTTTTCCCCAGAATTTATCATCGCTGGCGTGTGTGTGTGTGCTAGAAGTAGTGAAGTTGGTAGAGAAACCTCTAAATAATCTTTGCTGCAGGAAGTGGTGGAGGTGATTCAGTAAATGGCACTTCCACATCTGAGTCAGAGCTGAACCATAGTCTCAGCATGATGTTAGGGTGGTTCAACATGCTGCTGGGGAGCTCTATTTTGAATGAGACATAAAGCTCAACATCCTGTTTGTTAATAGTTCTTAAAGACCCAGTGGCAATTTCTGGTCTATTAATGCTGACTTCTTGGCCATATGTAAATTCTGGTTGTCACTTGTTTCATTCTTTTTTAGTGCATCTTATTCTTCCTCTTCTCTTCCTCTCTGCTTTTATAAGAAAAGGGCTTTGACATCAGGGAAACAGGGGAGGGGGAAGTGATGATGTCTGTATATTGTTTATAAGGTTCTACATTATGAAGTACTTTTCTCAGAGGTGTAGTGTCATTATCATGACTGTTGCAAAGCTGCAGGACATTCCAGGAACCCTTTGAATTTATTACATTAGCCCAGGATCATACTTTACAATTGTTCTCTGATATGTCATATTTATGATTGAAATAAACAGAAACTCCCAAAGCACAAGCTCTTCTTTTAAGTACTTCAACCTTTCATAAGCTGAGGGTGTTCACATTATAAATTACATTGCTGAATGTTTGTATGAAACTTCAGTGTTTTGCTTCTAGCTGCTCTTTCACATTGATACCTTTTTACATGAAGATAATAAAAAATAATACATGTTTTATAGAAATAGAAATGTAATATACAAACTATAAAAATAACATTATTTGCTCTTCAGGAATATAAGTTGGCACTTCTACAGTGCTATGGAAGATACCTTCAGCAGTTTGTTTCTGTAAACCTTGATGATATCATAGATGATGTGCATCAATTTAAATCCACCTTTTTTCCAAATGGCTTCAGAGACAAAAATGCAGCACTTACGGTAGGTTTTTTTTGGGTTTTTTTGTCAAAGATATTCACAGAATCAAAATAAGTAGCCTGTTTTATCCTCCACAAATGTACCTCATATTAATTAAATATTAATATTAACTAATCTTTAATAGTTTGTCTATATAGATTGTATTGAGATTTAACAGTCGTATGTATGATATGAACATCCAGAGTTGGTGTACATTTTTAAGAGGATATAAGTGCTTATGCTTTTGTGGCATAAGCCAACCACTATCAACTTAATGTTAAAAAGGCAATTTTCTCTGAACAGGTTATTCTGTAACTGTCTACAGCAGTTTTTGCTCTGACATAGTTGCTATTAACCACTGTCAGAATCAGGATATGGGCAAAATTTGATAACTGTCCTGCAATTGTTGTAGAAATTTCTGTATGATGTGATCTAAGAACTGGGCAGAGTGCAAGACAATGAAAACATTGTCTGTAATTTGTACCATAAATGTGCAAAAATACTACAAGTAAAAAAAGCTCATGACATCATAGTAAAAAAGCAGGATTGCATTACTATCAATAGCTTACTTGCACACTGTGAAAAAAAGAGGCAGAATGCTGAGTAGTTTTGTAAGTGCTCTAAGCTCTGGGAAGCCCAGTGATCTCTAGAGTATGTTGGCATCCTTTTGTGTTAATTGCTTATCGAGGTACGGGCTTGCAATTTATCATTTGTTATCCATGGAAGAAAGTATTTCAGCAGGCATAGGGGGAATGCTAAAAACATGTTAGATTTTGTCTGAAGCAGTTCTTTGCCAAGAAGCTCTATGTTCAGTACATGGTGGATATTTCAAAATAAAGTAATGCAACTTATTCTGTGATCAAGAACAACAAAAGGAAATCGTAGACATCTCCTGTGTATTAAGCTAATCAAATTCATATTCCTCTAGTCAGAGTTAGATTGTAAATAGGTGTTTAGTGAGGAGAAAAAAGCAGACAGTTTGCTTAAAAGCTGGAAGCAGATGTAATCATAGAAGAGATACTCTGTTTATCCTTTTTTTTGTTTTTAAAAAATAATTCAGTTTCCTAGAGAGAATATGAGCGAAGACTCTGTTAATCCATTTTATTTTGTTTTTTAAAAAATGCTTTGTAATTAAATTTGAAGTTCCAGAGATGGTTTCTCCTGTTTCCTATATGTCTGTCTAGACCTTGAACCAATCATAGTGCCAGATGTTATCATAAGTCTATACTAAAATGCCCATTCTATAACTTGGCCTTTAGACACTGAGATATCCCTAAATTTTCACATATGGAATCTAGTTTGACAATGATCTCTACAACTGGAAATGGATAATGATGATGTGTCAAATGATTACATCTAAAGGCTTTATATGTAATTTTTTTCCCCAAGTTTCTGTGGCTAGCTTTTGTTTTTTAGTGTAACACTAAGGAAATCACAAAAATGGAGTTCCAGGGCTTGAAACGTCCAGTTTCAGTGAATTAACTGCAAAAAATAATATAATTTCAAATATTATCAGGTTAGTAGGCTTCTGAGAGGTTGATAGTTACTGACTGGCCATGTCCCACTTAGCTCATTTTCTCACATGTTGGTTTGTTGAGATAATACTGTACTCCAGACAAGACTGAGATCACATTATGTTAGGTATTACAAGGAAGAGAAGGAACAATGCATCTGTAGAAGAGAAAAGTAATGGATGAGAGTGAGAAATAAGATATCTGTGATACAGATGGCAAAGTGCAGAAAAGTTAAGACTTGCCTTAATTTACAGAGGACATCTACAGATAAGCCAAGAATTAAAGCCAGATTCTTTGAATATCAGTTTAATGCCTCATTTATGCTTTCTCTCTATGCCCCTTTCAGCAGCCCTGGTGCACTAGGTGCATTTTCATCCTGTGACACAGTGGAAACTGACTCACGCTAATGGTACAGCAGCCTTAAAGCTCTTTCTCCATATTCTAATTCTTATTTCAATGTCATACTGTTTTTTTGTCTGGTATGCTTGATCTTTTAATAATCACCATTTTGCTGTTCTTTGCTGATGTAAAAACTGACATATGCATCTATTTTTTCTATATTATATTAATTTTACATATGTTTCCATATGTTTTAGTTCCATGCTTTGCAAGAGAGGAATGTTTGCATTTATCAGATGGTTTGCAGCGGTGACAGAAATCTCCAGAATCAGGAGTCCCTGCAGACTTGTTTCAGTGTCTTGTCCTCATTACGACTCACTATGCAAGTGGCTCTACCTCAGGAGAATTTGTGTTGGCTTATCTACAATGGTACCTCAGGCTTTCCATTTACATTTCTTTGCTAAGCAAACCTGTGGAGGGAAACTTTATACATATTCTTTATGATCAACCTAAGGGTCATGAATAAATCTCCAGTTAGTCTTCAATTGCAGTAGGGGTCGTGTGTGTCCGTCCGTCCGTCCCCCCCCCTCAAATAAGGGATTTTTAAATTCAAGTTTGTACATAGTGTGCCTTTTTCAGATGGACTATTGTAAAAGTAATAGCTTTTTCATCATAGCTGTGGTTAGAGTGTGCTAATAAAATGAAATCTAACAGCATACTATGGGCATTTCTTGAGTCAACCCTGATTAAACAAAACCTCATAAGATTTTTTAATCAATAAAATGTTTGTGTTAATGGGTTTGTTTGTTTGGTTTTTTTAAAAGGGGATTGCAGATCTAAGAGTAGAAAATTATTGTCTGTCCATGACATTACGTCTTTGTATTTTTTTAAAATGATCTTTAAGTCTGGAGTTAATAATAAAACTACTCTAAAGAATACCATATGACATTTAAGAATTTGAATCTCTGTATGTGATTTTAGTTTGCTACTTGTAAATGCTTGAATTAGGAAAAAAGATGAGGAAAAAATGGAACTTCCATGAACTAGATACACAGAGAATGGTGTATCAAGGTTTTTATTTCAAGAACAACAACAGTATATTGTTGCTTTGAAAGGCAATGTTATTTAGTCAAAAGTCAAAAGACTATTATTAATTTGTTCTATTATGGTTGACTTGCAATATAAATTGAGAAGATAATGTGGTTTTAACTTAATTTTGGAAAATTTACTTTCTTTGAGCTATAGTTGGTCAAAATTCTTATCCTTTTGTTTTGCTGGTACTGCAGTTGCCCTCAGTCCCTACTTTTGAAGTGTGGTTTTTGTTTGTCTTTTTCTATGGGAGAAGAATTAAAATTAAAATATACTCACCTGCCATTCTTAAGTCCTACTACCTGTGTAGGTCTCTGTATCAAGCCTAGCCAATAATCTGATTAGAAGTAAATGTTAGGTGATAACTCAGATTTTTCCCAGTTCTTGAGCATTTTTCTGCAATTTGTGGCAATAGATTTTGTGCCTCGTTACACATTTGACTGACAAAAAAAAAATCTTGCTAATGCTTGCTCAATCCCTGCTTATTGGGATAATAACACCCTTCTAGCTATGACAGTTGACATTGTGATGCCTCCCGCTGCCACAGGTGTCCCTTTCTGAACATTTGTACAGACAGAAGAATAGACTTCCCCCCCAAGAACTGCAATGTCTTTTATACTTCGAGGACTGATTTTTGAAAAGCAATTTTGTGACATAGCCTAAATTAAGTAAATTTTTGACAGGATTTTATTTGTAAGTCATTTTGATGCTTTTGAAAATTCTATTCACAATCCATTTTCTTCATTTCACTTATACTTAATATCACATAGTAGTGGTGGTGTCTGCTAGGGCAGTGCCATGACAGACTAAAAGAATCACATAAGGTAAGGTCTGTGAGGAGAGGTAATACTGTTTTTAAAGAGGCTGGCATTTGGGGATAAAAATAAGATTTTTCTCTCTATCAGTTATTTAATAAAAATTCGATATAGTGCATTTTAAAGATTTCATTCTTTTATGATACTACTTCCTTGTGTTTTTTTTTTTTTAAGCTAATATCGCCCAAGAATTTAATGGATTCATCTTCTCTAATTTAAAAGTAGTTATAGAAAAAATACTAGTTTATTTTTCAGCTTCTGGAAATAACAACCCAGATATAAAGAAAAAGTTTCAGTTGGTTAGCATAACAAATTTCATGTAGAGTTATAAAACTTACCTGTTTTTTACTTATTTTATTTTCTTTTTGCAGGTACTATTCATATTTACACCATATGCAGACATTTGATGATGAGAAGTCAGTCTGCTAAGGTATGGCAAAATAAATAGAAACATATGAAAAATTTACAGAAGATTGGAAAATATACTTGTGTTTTGCATAACACTGTACCCCGACATATCTATTTCATTGTCATTTCCAGTAGTAGCAATTTGTCACAAGGGAATAAAATGTCTAGATTGCAAAATGGCCAATTTCTAAGTCCTTGTGCCTTTACGACTCTGCTCCTTCCTCACTTGTGGAATGGAGCCCAGCATAATATCTTGCTGGTCTTTGAGACGGGATATGTTAGACTGTTTCAGAGGGCTCTAGATGCTTTTTTTTTGGGCAACTGTGTCAAATCCCAAGAATTGGGCTTTTGTTTCGTACAATGTGGAAATGTACTGACACCTGGTGGCTAGATTTTTAGTTGTAAATACTTGATAAAAATGACCTGGCCTTTCCCCCCTGCCCTTTTGTTTTTAACTATGAATGTAATTTTTGTAATTTTTGTTTGTCTTAGCTTTACATTTTTCTCCTGAAACTTGGACAGAGTCTGGCTCAGCCTGGATCCAGTATATTCTCTTATCTGTTGGTTATATTAATCTTTCATCGAGCAGGAAAGATTTTTTTCTCTTTGAACGTCTTTTATTCAAATCAGAAGTGATTTAACACCTCCTTTAACATATTCGGGCTTTTACTCTACAGGAAACAGAGGAATTGATTGTAGGCATTTCAGATTCTTTTAATTCAGACAAAAAGAAAATCTGTATATTGTCTTAATTGAAGACTAAGGTTGTGCATATTTTCTGTACCTCAGGGAACAGCTGACCTGAAGAAAATACAAGGGGAAGATATCGTTCAATCAATTTAGTAGGACTAATTCTTAAAATAAGGCTGCTGCAATGACTATGTTGGCCCTAAAGTTGAGCTGATAGTGTAGTTCCATGGTTGTAAATTAATCTAAGTGCAGGCTGTCACCAAAGAAGGCAGACTCCATTGCATCCCAAATAAGCTTGCTGATCTAGTTGAAAACTACCTTAGAAAAAATGATCAGTAGTGCTGACACAAAGGAGAGGGAGAACTCTCAAGATAAGAGCAGATAAGAGAGAAGGGCAGGACCTCTGTCTGGTGGCAAGGCTACAGTGAACTGGAGTGGTTAAGGTCGCTTGGAGACTAAAATATAATGCTTGACTACAATTCAGATGGGAAAAAATCAATAATATGCAGGAGGAATGCTTTGTAGTCAATAAAACATGTTAAAAATTAATATAATTTCTGTGAATTTTTTTTTCCTCTTTTAATTTTTCCTACCAGGTGAGGATAAATCTTTGTATGTCTCCTTTAGTATATTTATATAGTTTAAAATGCATTCAGTTTAAAACTGGATTTCTTCAATACAGGTCCTGGAATACTTACTGTGGGCCAGTATATGTATGGAATCATCCATTCCACTCTTATCTGTACATTATTTGACATGGAGAGCCACTCTATATACTGCAGTTTCTCAGTGTTACTTTGATTGTCAAGCCGGCATTCATGGAGAGGTATCCTGATTTACCATACGTAGCATTTCAGATGCAATCAAATGGGAAATAAATATTTATTTAAATATTCCTGCTTATTATCAGATTGTATGTATTTAGAGTTCTGCCCATATTCCAAAATTTAACTGCAAAGTGGAGGTGTGTTTCCACATGCAAATAAGTAATCAATTCAAAGCTAAATGTAATAGTACTTTGTAATATAATCATAGTCATAGACTTCTAGCATTAAGTACTGGCCATGCATATATACAAAAGGTATTTTGCAAAGGTTTTCATTTCCTTTTCAACTGTTGTTCATGACCTGGCTTTCATTGCAGCTCTTTGCAGTTGTCTGAATTCAAGAATGATATGATTCTAAAATTAAATACCAACATACAGAATATGAGAACAAAGTATAATTTTTTTTTTTAAAACCTTTGGACAGATATTTGCTCGCCGTGGTCTGATTAAAATTGATGAACTGAAGCAATTAGAAAATATCAGTTCTTCGCTGGAAAATTCAGAGACAAAAAAGATATTTAAAGAGGCCACTCTAAAGGTATCATTCTGCAATTCATTATAAACAGGTAAAGTAGTTATAATCTCTGTGAACAGAACACAAACCACAGGTACTTACATACTTTTTTCTTTGTGTCAGATGTCCGTAATGATTTTCAAGAGAGCAGTATATGAATCCAGAAGAAAGCCAAAAAGCTACTTTCGACCTAAGTTAAGAGTTAGCCTGAAAGAAGCACAAAATGTAAGTCTAACATTTTGTATAATCCTTCTCTTTGTTTACTGTTTGCGTGTTGTGAATATGTGATATAATTCTGCTTAATACACATGGTGCTATTCACAAGGAGAAAGTTTTACTCTTTCAGTTTCATAGTTAACATAATTTATTATTAGAAGTCAGAACAAACTGGAGAGGAGGGAAGATGTAGTAATTACTACTTTAGAAAATACTGATTTTTCTAGCCTTTTTTTCCTTTAGCAATTATGTTAGCAATAATAATAAGAGAAATCTTGTTCAAATTCATGCCAAGTATATTGGAGTCCTGGGTTTGCCCTGCTCTGTTAAATTACTGTGAAGATAAAGGGGTACTTTGAAAAAAAGCTCCCGTGTTTTTATGCTTTTTTGTACTTATATTGGAGAAATCTCTTAAGTCTTGAGAGATTGTTTTTGAAGGCCACTTACTTTTCTGCAAGATAGCATGAATTAGAGAAAGGCATACAGGATACACAGTAGGCTTTTAAGGAAGTAATGAATTTCCTCAAATTTCACTCTTTCCTTGTGTTCTCTACAGCTAGTGTCAAAAATGAGTGATCCGTTGGGGTAAGAATTATAAATAATCAAAGAAAATGCTTTTTTAATGTGAGTGCATTGTCCCTTTTTTGGTCAGTATGCAGGCTTTAATATATCAAACTTTAGTAGTCAATTTTATCTTTATGCCATTACACTACTATGTGGGTTCATAATGGTTATGCATCTTACTTAGATTGTATCATCCATTTTTGGTCATAGGTTGATAGGTCTTTTGAATTCAAGACCTTTCGTAGATGCAGAACTGCACAGATAGAATAGAAAGTTTTCATTTTGATTCCACTGTGCCAAAGAGGATGCTTCTATCTGAGTGGTTATCCTCTTTGTGATGGGCAGATGGTAGTTCTGCTTTCCTACTGTTTGCAATTGTGATCTAAATAAATTTGATTCCTGCAGTATTCCACAGGAAGTTGGCAGAGAAGAGTGACTGAAAGTACTAATCAGCAAGCTCCCAAAACCATACTCTTTTACTGAATAGTGTTGCCTGCTCATTGGGATGCTTTGCACCCATGTAAGCAAAAGATCGAGATCTCTTTGCACTGACACCCTTTTGTGATAAGAAGCATTATTCTGTGGAATGTTGTTAGCTGATGGTGATATAAATATAAATAGTTTGGTTTTATGGAGTAAATTATTTTCTTTTGCAAATACTGCATTATGAAGAGTTACTGTTATTGCAGTATTGTAGGATGAAAGATGTTGGTTGCATGGGACTTCTGGAAGTCATTTAGTCCAGTGTCTGACTGGAAGCATGTCTTTTGCCAACAATAGATGAAATCAGCTGTGGCTTTGTCTTCAAAACCTTCGATGAAGGATATTCCCTAGTCAATCTAGATAACCTCTTCCAGTACTGTACTACCCTCCTAATTAACATACTTTTCCTAATGTCCAATCTGCAAGTCATCCCTGATGCTTTCAGAGTCATCTGAATTGAAGTCATCTAGTCCAGTCCCCCAAAGTTGAAACTGTGGTCATTACTCCTTGTTATACTACCTGTTTCTACTCAGAAGAGTTTGGCTTCTTTACTTTTGTAAGTCTTCCTCAGGTAGTTGTGGGCAGCTATTAGATCACCCATTAGCCTCCTCTTTGCCAGACTAACTAAGGCTTCCTTAGCCTATTCTTCTACATTTTATACCCCTAATCATCTTGGTAGACCTCCACAGGACACTGTCCTGTTTCTTAGCATCCTTCTTACACAGAGGAGCCCAAAAGTGGACATAGTACTCTAGGTGGAGCCTCATGAGTTCCAAGTAAGGGAAGAAAATAACCTCTCAATCTGCTGTTTACCCTTCTCCTTGTGTAACCCAGTCTGCAGTTTGCCGCCTTTGTGACAAGAGGACACTGCTGGCTGAGGTTTAACAACCAGGTCTTTTTTGGCAGTGCTGCTACTCCGACAGTTAGTTCCCAGTCTGTAGAGATGCATTCCTCCCCAGATGCAGAGCTTGGCACTTCTCCCAGTAGAACTACTTCCTCAAGTTTCTCAAGGTCTTCTTGGACTGAAATTCCATCATCCTTTAATTCTCATGATGTACATATAGATCCATTACATATGTACCTCATAATATATATAATAGCAAAATTGAGGAATATCTTTGCATTTTTTGAAAGACAAAAGGAAGGAGATACTACAAAGTGACATCTTCTTTGCCACAGTTTATCTCATGCTGGAGCAGATTCAAACATTCAGAGCTGAATGAATAGGTTAAATCTGGATCTTTTTGTTCATAATTATCTAACTTATTCATAAAATACTTTGGGATAAGCTACATGTAAAAACATGTGCTGCACTAGATACCGTAAAAGCCAAATAATTTGAAATAAGAATGATGTATTTTATGTCTTAAATAATTGTTTAATATTGATATAATTTTTATTTAATTATTTCTTTGCCATTACTCTATATTATGTTGGTTTTTTTAAAGAAAATTGGCTGTATTAGAAAGACTTATCAACAGCAACTGAGATTGCTCGTTTGATACTGCTTGTGGTTAATAGTAAAATTATAATGAAGTTATACCAATATGTTACAGATGTGATCTGATTGTATTGAATGCTTCTGTTACATAAGTTATTCATCAAAGCTTTTTAAAAAGATTATCTGATACTTCAGTTTCAAATCATTCACTTGAATTGTAATTAATATTAAACAGCTCTGTGGACAGCACAATCGATCTGTTCCAAACATCAATATATCTGATCTCCAGAAGCTTGAAAAATCTTCAGCAATTGATTTTGTTCTGCAGTGCCTGTCTGACTTTCTGACAAAACTGAATGCCTGAAGTTAACAACAAATGTTTATAAATTACACTGTTCATAACTCCCCCATCAAAAGTCTTTCGCTTCTAAAATGCACTACAACAGTTTTCATTACCTTATTTAAGAAGGAATAGTATTGAATTTTCATATTTGTTTCTGCATGCCTTTTGTAGTTTTACAAGATTTGTTGAATGATGTAAAATCTGAAAACACTGTTTTAATAATTATTTCAGAATATTTTGTAGGTTTATTAAGTCTCAAGTAAATGCAAAAATATGGGACATTTATTTTTGCCTAATGTTTTGACTTTCAAAACAATTTCCTCTTTTAATTATAAAACATGTACAATGCAGTATAACAGGTAGAACAGTTACATTTAGAGCTCAGTCCAGTGAGTTACAGAGCACATTATGCTTGGACTAGCAAAGAATTAAAGCTCTTCCTTCTCTTCTAGTATGTATGCAGTGGAATTTGGTTTTGTACTTAAATCACCTTGAAAAATGGAAACAAGCTAGTCTAATCTATTTAGTTTAAGTTAGCTTTCACTTTGAGGTTCTTCTGCACCAGTGCAGCATTTGTTTTCTAAACATGGCAAGGCAATGCTTATGCAAAAATATTAGTAGTAGTAAATTGCATGCCTATTCTGCTCTGCATTTTAATGAAGGTATATAAACAAAACCTGCAATTTGTGCTTAGCCTGTCCTGGAATATATGTGATGTATCTTGCTTTCTGCTTGCGTAGATCTGATTCCTAGATTGGGGTCATAAAAACAAAGCTGCAGTGTGGGGAAAAAGATATATTGACTACAATGACACAAAATATTAAAAAAATGTATAGTTTGTTTTGAAATTTTTTTAGTCTGTGAACATTATTACGAGGATTTATTAAAAAAAATGTTGAAAATTTGTTTTGGATGTTTTGGATGCTAGGAGAATGTGCATCACAGAATCACAAAATGGTTGAGGTTGGAAGGGACCTCTGGAGGTCAACCAGTCCAACCCCCCTGCTCAAACAGGGCCACATAGAGCTGGTTACTCAGGACCATGTCCAGCAGCCTTTTGAATATCTCCAAGGATGGAGACTTCACAACCTCTCTGGGCAACTTGTGCCAGTACTTGGTCACCCTCAAAGTGAAAAAGTGTTTCCTGATCTTTAGAGGGAACCTCAGGTGTTTCAGTTTGTGCCCATTGCCTCTGGTCCTGTCACTGGGCACCTCTGAAAAGAGCCTGGCTCTGTCTTCTTTGCACCCTTCCTTCAGGTATTTATATACATTGATGAGATCCCCGCTGAGCCTTCTTTTCTCCAGGCTGAACAGTCCCAGCTCTCTCAGCCTTTCCTCATAGGGGAGGTGCTCCAGTTCCTTAAACATCTTCAAGGCCCTTCATTGGACTCTCTCCAGTATGTCCATGTCTCTCACTGGGGAGCCCAGAACTGGACACAGTACTCCAGGTGTGGCCTCACCAGTAGAAGGGAAGGATCCCCTCCCTTGACATGCTCGCAATACTTTGCCTAATGCAGCCCAGGGTACTCTCAACCTTCTTTGGTGCAAGGGCACATTGCTGGCTCATGTTCAACTTGGTGTCCACCAGGACCCCCAGGTCCTTTTCTGCCAAGCTACTTTCCAGCTGGGGGGCCCCCCAGCATGTACCGGTGCATGGGTTTGTTCCTTCCCAGGTGCAGGACTTTGCACTTCTTGTTGAACATCATGAGGTTCCTATCAACGTGTCAAGGTCCCTCTGGATGGCAGCATGACCCTCTGGCATATCAGTCTCTCCTCCCAGTTTTGTGTCATCTGCAAACTTGCTGAGGGTTATGGAAGACAATGTCAAAGGCCTTACTGAAGTTTAGGTAGACAATATCCACTGCTGTCCCCTTCATCTACCAGGCAAGTAGTTTCAACATAGAAGTTTATCGAGTTGGTTAAGCATGACTTGCCCTTCATGAATCCATGCTGACCACTCTGGATGGTTTTGTTGTCCTTCAAGTGCCTGGAAATGGTTTCCAGGATTAGCTGCTCCATCAGTATCCAATATTAACTATCTTTTGCTTTTACTTTTACTATATTCCCAGCAGAAATAGTTCCTTTTTTCTTTGGAAAAGATATGTAGCTATAATATTGATGAGGCTCACTCCTTATATAAGTTATTTGAAAACAAAAATAACCCGTTAGCTTTAATACTCTAAATGCTGTCAGATATTGAATGGGTCAGGGTTTTTTTTTCATCAGGTACACATCTGAGCTTGTCTGTAAGTGTTAATTTGGAAGCTAAAATAAAGGGTGTGGATCCAGCAAAGCAAGAAGGAAATTCCCAAATTTTTGTCTAGTTAAATGTGCCTAGAAACCGATCTAAAGTGTTTTTATTTGTGAAAGTGCCAAATAAATAGAACTGAAATGTTGATGGATTATGAGCAACATTTTAAAGTACTATATCTCTGATTTACTTTATGTCTGGTAGTGGTTTCATAACCATGTAAACAGAACACTGAAATAAAATTTTAAAATATTTTCTTATATAGATCTCTGATTTCTTAGCTGTCAATAGTGCAAATATATTTTTGTGTGTACTGCCATGTATTTTTATGTTATGCTGTTTGAAATGTGCAGGTGAGAGATTATAATAGTGTTTTGCTTTCACTGCAGTGCTGAGCATCCTAATCTTTCTCTGATTTTCTGTATAGTGTGTAGAACTTAGCTCCTTATGGTCAAGTCTGTATCATTATAAGGAGAGATCTGTGTGGCTTTAAACTACAGGGCCTTAATACTCTTACTTATAATTTGTATTGTATTGTTTTCTAAGTAAAATACCATGCAGCAGTGCATGTGGTTGCTATGAAATTATGGCACTTCTTAAGTACTGTACCCACTTAGGATGAGGCTTTGCTATGCCTTTGAAGCATGAAATTCATAACAGCAATATATTTTACAGTATATTATTTTCTGTTGTAAATGTGTACTTACTTTCTGATGGAGAACTGTTTTGAAAAAAAATCTTGCTTTATTGTAACTCAGTTTAGATATTACAAGGCTTACATTACCTTTTCTTACTTAGTTGCCATGGCCTCGTACTACTACCGAACGGCTGCTGACAGAAATGTTTGACGGTGCTGCAGCTCAATTCCTTGCCATCCTGGA
The DNA here is from genome assembly GCA_013389945.1 of Fregata magnificens. Classification (NCBI taxonomy): domain Eukaryota; kingdom Metazoa; phylum Chordata; class Aves; order Suliformes; family Fregatidae; genus Fregata; species Fregata magnificens. The sequence goes on along the minus strand of WAAD01038334.1, from coordinate 10,668 downwards.
AGCTCTGTCTGATAGTAGCAGGCATGTGTTGTGCCCTGCTCCACCTGTTCCTGATGAAATTGAAATTCGTGATGTCGTTTCAGAGCTTTTTTTTGCAGGCCTGGAAATCCTCTCAGGTAACAGCATAAAGAAGCAAAAACAGTGTTACTGAGGACCCCAGACCTCCATTTTGTTAGGTTTTTCTTTGCTATTTCATTTATAACAATAGCACCTGTAAAAGCAGGCAATCTTTCTTATCTTCATAAAATATAACATAAAAATCTGGGCCAATCTCTGTTGTCTGTTTTATCAGTGAAAATCTACAGTAATTTACGCATATCTTTTCTCAATAGGATGGAGTTCACTTTCTTCACAGCAGCTTGTATGGTGCTGTGCCTTGCATTTGTGGCTAAACAGTGTTTGTTGATGACACACCAGTGTTTTGGCTGTTGCTGAGCAGTGCTTGTACAGCATCAGGGCTGTCTCTCCAACCCTCCTCCCTGCAAAGGCCAGTAGGCTGGGGGTGGGCAAGAGGTTGGGAGAGGACATAGCTGGGACAGCTGACCCGAACTGACCAAATGGCTATTCCATACCATATGACGTCATGCTCAGCAATAAAACCTGGGGCTAAGGGAGAGGATGGGAGCACATTAGCGTTTATGGCGTTTGTCTTCCCAAGCAACTGCTACGCATCCTGAGGCCTTGCTTTCCAGTAAGTGGCTGGATATCTGCCTGTCTACGGGAAATAGTGAATAAATTCCTTTTTTTGCTTTGCTTGTACACAGAGCTTTGGCTTTTCTTATTAAACTATCTTTATCTCAGCCCATGAGCTTTTCCATCTTATTTTCTCCCCCTGTCCTGTTGAGGAGGGGGAGTGAGAGGGCAGCTGGGTGGGAGTCTGGAAGCCAGGCAAGGTCAACATACCATGGTATTTAATGTATTTTTTAAAAAAAATCACTCAAAGTTAGATTTAAAAACTTGAGAAAAACACTGGACTTGAGGATTCCTTCCAAACCTTTTTTGCTGGGCTCTGGACTGAATATAGCCATAGTTCTAGAGATGTTTTGTTAATGAAAGAAACTATACAGACTAAATACAGTTCAGAATAATTGTCTTGATGTGATTACTGGCTAATTGGAATCTAACAAGTCAAGTACAATATAAACTGATTTAATGAATTGTCTGTATTAAAGGTGGAGTGAGCAGTGCTGATATTCAAGGAAGTCATTGCACTGATCATTTTGGTATAATTAATGCATCATCAACCCTTCTGCAGTTAATACTAACAGGTAAACTAACTTTGAATTTTCAAAGGATTCTGTACCCATTGATGCAAATGCTTGGTGAGCAGAATTCATTTTCATGTTAGTAGCAGTTCTATGCATAAAGGGACTGCAAAATGCTGTCCTCTTTGCATGAGATATGCTTGTTTATACATATAAAGTTAAGGCATTCAAAAGGGATTATGTACAGATATCATTACAATTTTCTTAACACAAGTATTGTTTAAGTTGCATATAGTAATATGTGGACATTGTAATCACATGCTGTTCAGCACAGCAGTTTGTCTAGATATGTTAATACCCCTAAACTGGGATGCAGTAACAGGAGGACTGTCGTAAGCTTGTTGAAATCCTTGGACCAATCATTGTGCTGCTTTGGAAAATAACAGCTTTTTATTACTAAGTTAATATTGCTAACATCTTTTAGCCGAGTGATATGACAATGACTGTGACATATTTGGTGTTCAAAAAAGGTGTAGACGTGGCACTCCAGGGCCTAGTTTAGGAGTCATGGTGGTGTTAGTTGATGGTTGGACTTGATGATCTTAGAGGTCTTTTCCAACCTTAATGATTCTATGATTCCATGATTCTATGATTCTATGATTCTATATTCTTAGGACTGCAGAACATTGCTGAATATATTAGCTAAGACACTTGCTTGTTCCAAGTTCCAAGGACGAGGAAATCCTGTTTCTGCCTTACTGTGGTTTGGATAAACTTGGAGAGTGAGAAAATAGACTCCCTATTTGTATGTGCACATTTTCTGATACAGTAATGAGAAATGCTCACCTATCTTGCAAGAAATTGTTCATGTTGCTACGCATTTTTTTTACTAAATTTATGGGAAGAAGGGTTGTTATGGGGTGGTAGCCAGATTTAAGCTCTTTCTGCAACAAAAAGGACTAGGTCCTTGATATCCTCTACACAGGTATGTTAATATCAATAATATAGTACAGCCTCTTTGGAATGTAACAGGACATTGCAGATACATCATTAAAGTAGTATATAAGCATAGATATTGCAGCAAAGTAATAAAGCTACTGTATCTTGTAGAGCTATTAAAAATACTTCAAGATTATGCTGACTATTCAAAAACACATGTGGAGTTTTATCTTTGTATTTATCAATACCCAAATTATTGCTTAAAATAAACTTCTGAATATATATATAAAAACCAGATTAAATATTTTTGTCATCACTACAGGAGAAAAGGGGGTGTCCGGAGATGCTGCTGTGAAATTTGTAAAATTAGCTTTCAGCTATGAAGAGTGGGACGTGTTTGATTCTGCTATTGAATTTGTTGTTAATTTTCTTCAGGTAATCCGGAGGTTATTTAGACATTCTTTATGTAGTCTTTTCCTGTGAGGGTAAGGAAGAGTATTCAAAGCACATATTTTAAAGACAAATTTCTATTGATTGTTTCTGTCAATTAGGCTCAAGATGACCCAACATGGAAAAAAGCTGAAGTGGAACTCAAACTTCTTACACTGATGCAACCTTTGCTATTTCCAAGAAAATTTAAACACAGTTTTTCTATTAATGAAAATAATACCAAAGAAGCGAGGATGCCTCATGGTTCTGAAAAGAAGCAAACATTCAGAAGTGAGTGTTGTTCAGTTATAGCTCTGTTTTCATTTCAAATATTTTTGCACCAAGAAATTTTGCTTATTATTTAAAAACTATTTAATATGGTGCATGCAGTATTCTATGACAAAAACTAGCAATTGAGAAATTGCAACCTACTGAATTTTGTCCAGTTTTCATTTGCCAAAACATGACTTTGTACCATTTCCCTTGAGTGTGAAATAGCATGTATGTTTAACATACATCATGTTATATGCAAAGATGTAAAATGAATGGATGTTTTCAGATAGGTTTTCAGGAAAAAAGTGAAACAGACATGTTTGACTTTCTTTTGTCCTTGTACTCCATTTATGTAAAATTTGTTGGCATTGAAGCAAGGAAAACTTGTTAAAGCAACTGTAATTTAATTGTATAACATTCCAAAACCTGCAAATGTCTTGAAAACTTTCAATCTCCAAAAATAGCAATGCTCACTTTTCACAGAAACTGAATAAACTTAGGAATATCTGTCCCCTTTGTATTTACTATTTCTTAGAGTATATTATCTGCTGGCATAAATTGGTAAGTCAATTCACTCAGAAGTTTTCAAGCATAGGTTTGTAACTAGAAATAACATCTTGCCTTTCCTTTTCTTCCTTTTTTATAAAAACTGAATGTAGAGGGTTCCTTAAAGCACAGAGAGCCTTCTCATGATCTTATGATTTTGGCAACAACGGTGTTTTCCTGTGTCTCCACGTCTAAGCAGGTATAATAAAATTAGAGACATTTCTTCTGAATGAATCACATAATCTGTAGTGAATGCATATAATTTAAGACCAAAGGAATCAGTTGCATGATTAACAAACTACAAAAATAAAATAGCAAAAATGAAAAAATATACCCATAAGATGTGATCAATTTGTGATTTCAAAAATAATATTTGTTTCAATTTTTTTTAAATTTTATTGGTGCTTTGTATTCAGGCTACTTTAAAAATGTTTAGAGGATATTAAATCCATTTCGAATATCATAGAGCTAATTGCATGTTTCAGCTAATCAAGCAGAGATCAAACTTATCATATTAGATTTAGGTGGGCAAATACGCTCAGCTGTAGAAAACATTTCTGCAATATTTATAGAAATGGGAGCAGTGAGCCTAAGGAATGATAATGCCTTCATAGCAGCGGTATGCCTGCAATTTAAGGTAAATTCTCACTGCAAACAAACAAGCAGCAGCAACAACAAAACCAAAGAGAGTGGGACTTTTTGTGCTGAAGTCTGTACTACAGAATAATCCCGTTATATATCTGATGGTTTATTCCCAGAGTAACCACTTTTAGCTTACTTGCTCAAACTGAGATTTCCCTTAATGTGCTGCTGTGAGGGGAAAAAAATTACAGTGCAATGTCTCCACTATCATTTACAGTAAAATAGTTTGTGATCCAAAAGCCTAATGCAAAATTTTCCTTAGAAAAAATGTATTCTGCTAACATGGTGTATGTCTTAACTGCAAAATTAATTTTAGATATGATTTGAATATTGCCCCAGTTTGAGTATAACTGGAGCACACACATTTTTTAGCTTTAGTGTAATATTTTCAGTCAAAATATCCTGCCTGTGAAGTAGTTACACCTTTAGATAGCATGATTTGTCATTTTTTACATGACCACTGTATTATGGAGGCAGGTTACCTGGATTTAAACTCTTCTGGTTCTTTTACAGCTTCCCACAAATCTTCTCGGTACCTAATCTGTCCAGAGAAGACAAACAAATTCTCCCCTGATTAACAGTGAATTCACTGATGGTGAAGTTACATGACATAGCTGAACCAGTCTAACAGCTTGCTGCCACCAAACGAGTGGCAAAAGTCATCTTGATTTACTTCTTTTTCAGTCTTTTTCTCCCCTCACTTCTCAATATCAATATCCCCAAAATCTTATGCTTCTGATACGAGCATACAGATAGTGTGGCTATAGCAGGTTTGAGTTTCATTGCACCTGAAATACTAGTCCAACTCTGGTATAAATGGGTATAAAGATGTGTACTGATCCTTAATCACTGTTCAGAAAGTGTTTAACACAGTGTAGACACACTCTATTGCCTTTAAAAATGTGTTAATAATGAATGTATTGACTATTATAACATTTCACAGATAGTTAATTTGCTTGTCTCTCCCATGTAATTTTCATCTCACTGCTTGCTTTGTCTGTGGGACTTCTAAGAGCTTGACAATAAAAAAGGAAATACAAAAAACCCAAACTGTAAAACCACTTGTATTGTTGGGACAAGAAAAGCTGGGGTGGTCTACCAGAAATTACTTTTTAAAAAAATATTTCTTAAGCTTTCAAAATGTTGTCACCCCTTATAAGAAAGTTAAATATGATGATTTATTTACTTTGAAAAATTTTGAAAGTGCTTATATACTGTATATACATACCTGTTTCTACAATTATGTTGTATTTTTCTTTCCAGAATATCCAACCTGACAAAGAAATACTTGTTGATGTAATAATGTTTTTGTGGCAGAAGTGTAAAACAGGACTTCAGCGAATCCAAATGAGTGGAAGTGACTACTTAAAATACATCCACAAATACAAAGCTTACCAAGTACTCTTATTATAATGTATTTCTCTTAATATGAGTGCAGTCTGTTATAGGAAAGCCAAGATAAAATACTGATCTCCAGTCTAAGTACATTTTCATATGGTAAAAGGCAGATAAATCTTCTTCACTGAAAATGTGAATTGTATATACACTTTGAACAGACTGTGCTCCCATATGCCAGTATCAAAATACCTCTTAGCCTTTTCCCAGTAAAGTAAGCCATTCTCTGCCAGTGGGCCATGATAGAAGCTAAAATAGTGAAAGCATTCAGGCATGATGAAAGCAGCAGCATTTGGTGTGTTGTGGCGGAAAATATCAATATAGTTCAAGGAAGTACCCTAGGTCAATTGAAGAAAGAGGGAGAAACCGTACAGCTTAAGAGAACGGACATGAGGGTCAACGGGATTTGGCCCACTGGGTAGAGTTACAGCCTTACCTTGAACTTTTCCTGAGACTGAGAGGCTCTTGGTGAAATGCAGTCTTGTGAAAGGTAATTTAGACTAGTTTCTCTGGGCTGCCAGTGAATGCTGACCAAACAGTTTCTGGAGGAGTTAATTTTGTGGCCCTGATCCCAATAATAAAATTGTTGAGAGATTCACCAGAAAGTAATGTACAGTTACATTCCTCTGTGTGTACAGCAGGTGCATTCAGGTCTCTTTTATACTGTTTAAGTGGGAAGATATGGGGATAAATGAGAGGCAAATGATCAAATCTGCTGCAAGGCTTACCACACTATGACAAGGTATAAAAGTTGTGCCCATAGAACATTCATAAACCTTTCTAAAATAATAATAAAAAAATTTTCTAAAATAATAAAGTCTGCTGTCTAAAGAAATAGGGGCTTCGGAGCAGCACAAATTCAGCATCTTAGTCTGGTGGCATTCAAAAAAAGAAGGTAAATCCAAGAAAGGAGTTGTTTCCAGTTTTATGAATCTTTTTAAACAATTTTGAGCGCAAAACCCTATCTGCCTCTGTAATACATAAATAACTTCTTAAAATTTGTTTTAACTCTGTCCTGATTCCTTATCTTTCCCTTTATCCCATTTTTAGTGGGTTCATGTACTCTGGATAATAAATGAAGTAATTCAGAAGAGCAGCATAGCAGACACTAATGTTGTAATGCTTGCAGAGATAACCTTACATCTAACTGCAATATTGGAAAACATAGCTGATTCTACAAGTAAATCTAAGAAAAAAGCAGGTAAAGCTTTCAACAAAAATGCAGTCTTTCAAGAATGACTTTAAAGATTGGAACTTTCTGAGTTTAAAACTTTTGCAAATATACATATTCGAAAATTGTTGTAAAGAGATTGTTGAGAGTAGAATAATAATTTTTTGTACATAGAATTTCATTCATAATCAGAGCTAATGAAGGATTTATGCCTTATTTACTTGCATTTCCAGTTCTGCTGAAGTATACATTTTGAATCACATCTCTTATGACTCGCCCTTCCCACAGGTCTTCTACATGTCTCTTAGCCCCTTCAGAGTAGCCTCAGATCACTCATATGTTCTCTGAATATTGGCAGAAAGCAGTGTGTGCTGTGGCTCATTTGGAGCATTCAAGTGCTGGCTGACTAGTAGCAGGCCAAACAGAAGAGGAAAATATTGAGGTCATACTGAAACTTTTGCTTTTATTGTGCCATTAATTTGGATCTCTTGTCTACACAAGTCTTGATTTTTGTATAGGAATTCAATTGTCTTTAAAATTGAACTTAACTTGGCTGACATTACTGGGATATAATCCAATCACATTGAACAAATTTCCTTACAAAACCTGACTAACACTGTAAAATATGAATATTTAGACATACTTCTAAAAGTTCTCTGTCGTGCATGTAGGATCTTGGATTATGAATCATATTTCTCTTAATTGTTTTGCAGTAACTAGAGAGTAGATTTTAAGGACCCTTCTAGAGCATAGCTAGGAACAGAAGAGAATGACAATACCTTTTGCTTTTTTTGAAAGTAACAGTACTATTCCATTGTAAGGTAGAGTAGGTATTGTTTTCTGTGAATGTTATGAAAATCAGACCATTCTGATGGCGATTGGATGAATCCTCATTGTAGCGCCACTGCTGTTCTTTTTCATTCAGTTTAAATATGTCTATTTGGAGGAAAAAAAAAGAATAAATAGAAGCCATTGCTCAAAACAAGATGATAAATAACCAGTCAAGCACATGTTTATGCTGAGAAGAGCCTTTTTACTGAATGAATGCTGAGTGAATATAGATTTTCTTATTTATGAGAAAGAGACAGTGAACAAGCAGAAATAAATAGGTAAAAGTGGCACAAGGAGTACAGGAGTGACTAGAAGGTTGTCCCTGTGAAAGGGCAAAAAATGAATTTATTTCAGTGAAGAAATAAATTTTTGACTGGCTAGAGGGCTGTAAACAAGAACAAAGAAACTGCTTCCTCTTGTTTTGGCTGCTTCCTCTTCTTTTGGAAAGGAAAAAACTATTCTGGGTGCATTCTTTATAAATGAAAATAATTTAAACAATTCAAATGAACATTATAAGGGTGGTAGTACCCCCTCAAGGAATATTAAATTGAAATAGTATATATCATAAAAATATGACCTCACGTATTTAAAAATCACCTATAAGTTAAATTAGCGTTAAACCCACTGCAAATTGGATAACACTAGATTTGAATTGACTTAAAAATGGAAAATTGATATGAACGCTACAACGTGAGGAACTACAAAATGAGTCCAAGTTTCATTGGCTTGGATATAATGTTGCTATGAAATATAGTGTACATTTAAAAATACTGCAGTATTGGATAACCATATACTGAATTAGTAAAATTGTACATATGTAGCTATTGTGTTAAACGCTGAAAAGCTTTTCAAGAAACAATATAATTACCTTTCATGGTCAAGTACTGAAGAACTGTGTCATCACCAGACTCTTGGGTTAGTAGTAGATCTAATCAAATGGTACTAATATTTTCTGAGTATATTTAATTTTCACTTTCTGATTTTCTTCCTATAAAAAAGGAAAAAGAAGTGCCTCTCTCTCGCAAGATGAAACCCATGATATTCCTG
>WAAD01038333.1:57808-75877 GCA_013389945.1 Fregata magnificens | reverse complement strand
CAGTAGCAAAACTGTACAGAAACTTTCTAACTGTATCAAAGCAGTACGTACCGTTAACCACAATGGGAGAGAAAGGAAGGGAGTTACCCTATGTAACCCGAATAGAAACCAAGCAGCAAACAGTACTCAACTCTTTCAGAATTAAATCATTACGGAGAAGGGAACTAACATCTTCAGAATAATAAAGTATGTATTAAAAAAAAAGACCTCTTCACCCAAACATACAGGTTCTTGAACAGTTCCACCATTGCAGTCAGAGCAGTTCCAGCTTAGTGTACCTTAGTTCATATAAAATTTACATTATCTTTGCTAACAGGAACATTGTCCTCTCACTGTGCTGCTGCATTGTCCTCTCACTGTGCTGCTGCAACAAAACATTCTCAACTCTAGCATCACTAGAAAAGTAAACAAATAAGGAATACAAAACCTTAAAAAGCTGGCTTACAGAGATTCTTTGAACTGATAGCTACTCTCTAAAAAACCTTCTTCTGCACTTTATTTCCTAATGTTGCTTTGTCATTGGCCTTCCAAAATATTTTAGAACACAAATGTATCGAATCTANGCTTAGAAAGACTCATTTGTGCATGACACAGTACAATCAGTATTGACCAGGAATGATAAAACTGACCCAAATTCATACTGCAACGCTGTTTGGAAAAGGTAAAACTGAACTGTGATATACAGCAAGTATATCATCTTCTGAAGCACAGTCAAAGAAAAAAAAAAAAAAAAAAAAAAAAAAAAAAAACAAANACAAAACATTCTCAACTCTAGCATCACTAGAAAAGTAAACAAATAAGGAATACAAAACCTTAAAAAGCTGGCTTACAGAGATTCTTTGAACTGATAGCTACTCTCTAAAAAACCTTCTTCTGCACTTTATTTCCTAATGTTGCTTTGTCATTGGCCTTCCAAAATATTTTAGAACACAAATGTATCGAATCTACTTCCCCGCCTCATCCTTCATGCAGTACCAGAACTAATTATGAAGCTGTAATTACCAGCATCACTAAAACAAACTCCCACTATTTTAACAAAATATTTTTGATGTTAAAAAGAAGTTGAATATATGCTTGAAGAAAATCAAACCACACAAAGCAAAGATGCATTTCTAACAGAACTGAACACAAACAAAGATANGAAACAACAAGCAAAAAAACCCAAACTAAAAAAAGAGGATCACTGGTGCATTATATCAAATCCAACACGAGAAATCTGCTGTATTTTGCCCTAAATATTTGGCCAGTTACTTACAATGTCACTATTATGAACTTCACTTTACAAAGAGAGACCTCATGCTAGAATGCAATTGAGTTCACTATCCTACAGAAGTCAATAAAGACTACATATAATTTATTAATGATACACAAGAATCAAGCGTCTAGCAGTATCAACTAAATCAACATGCTCTCTCTTTTCTCTGAACTGATTGTTCTTACATTTACAGGAAATGCACAGAAGAAGTCCATATGTCCCAATAATGTAAAGAGAATGCATGACCTACATCATTCACAGATAAACTAGCCATTTCTGGTAAAAGTTATGGGAGGAGGCCAATTTGTTTGTCATATTATTCCCTAATTGCAAAATCCTTTTCCATTTCTGAGGCAGTTTAAAAGAGGTATCAAATCCATTTATAATAGTTGTGGTTTGTAAGTGTCTTAATATTGATCTCAGAGCTTCTATTCTGGATCTCATTCTAAGATACTTCAGATAAAATTCTTCCAGAAAGACCAACAGCTTACTTTCCAACACAGCAGCAACAAAGCCATTAGGTTAATCTGCTTTACGGTTGACCTATGTGGTTCAGATGAATTACCACTTTTGCCTCTTTCAGATGTAATTGCTGGCTAGAACAATGTCCAACTTGACGCGACTCATCTTTTACAAAGAGAAGGGTGGATGCAGCAATACAGCATTACAGTGAGGAAACACTGCAATTACATTTTCAGGTACATGAGAACCTTACCTTCTTCTCCTCCCCAAATTACTGCTTAGAGTTAAGAATTTCAGCATTTACTTCCTTATATGTTTTTGCTTCTTAATGAAGATACGTACTAAATTCAGTTAGGTCATTGCATTTGAATATGGTATGGGAAAGATGTTTAGATGTTTTCATTTTTCAACTTTTTTTTTTAAACTTCAGAGAAACATTTGAAAAACTTATGTAAGACAAGGTGGTTGGCTTATTCATCTGTAAAAACACAACTAGCTGCAAAAAAAGAAACTGCTGTGGCGAAACAAAGCAATCTGGTGTAGAAACAGATTTAGACAAATAAGAATATTTTTCAAATCATCAGATGGACTTCCCACAGTCACAGTGGTCTTCCTAACAGGCAGGATTTGTAGCATGACTCTCATTTCACCGAGCACAATGCTCACTGAACATTATTAGTCAGTCTTCCTTGAGATAGAAAACTTGGATTCTGTCCTACGGAATGAAAACAGTGAGAAGCATCGTACTGTCTTTCGCTAATACATGTACACAGACTATATGCAGTAAGATTCAGTGGCTACTACGCTGACACTGAGATTCTGCCAATTGAGTTGTTCAGGGACCTTTGTGCTTCAGCTTTCCTGCCTGTGAAGGGCAAGCAACGTACCTCTGTGGTTGAGAAGCACACAGCTATGTAGCACTAAGGGTGCAGGATTGCTACAACATCATTCTTGCAAAACTGATTCCACAAACCAGATTGTCATATACTAGCTGAGAAATTCATACTAGACCACACCCAGATAAGCTCTGAAAGAATAAAACTGCAACAAGATGACGACCTACAGCATGCCTTTAACTGTATAAATCAAACAATTGGTTCAATGAAAAATGCAGAAGTATTCATGCAGAAGCTCTACATCATCTACACTGAGATGCATGAGAATAATCCAGGCGCACACACTGTCTTATAATACGTCTTTCCCACAGCAGAGAAAGCTGCAGGCAAGTTTCCTAACAGATTTTAAACTCACATGAATTCAAATCTTGTCCTACTTAGAGCCACATTTTCCTTCAAACCACTCACGATAAGGATTAAAACCTTTCACTGAAAAATCAAAACACTCCTGTTTAACTATGGCCTTACACTACAAAGACATTTGTAAACACTGCCCACTAAGTAACAAATATTGATGGTATGCCCTTTCTGTGCAGGATCCACCTTCAAGACACAAAACACTGCAGAATTGATACCTCTGGTCTTCAGAACAGAATGGTAACACTGAAGTACCACTAACTTCAGGCTAGGAGACAAGTTCACACATACCATCACTTGAGGAAGGCTGTCATGCTTCCAGTTCCAGAGACAGCTCATACAGTACTGCTTTGTGGGGTCTCTGCAACCTTCTCCATTGCACAGGTCAGATACATTTTTTGACATCTCAGTTCCTTGAAAAACAAGCCTGGTCACAGCTTAACAACTAGGTTTAACATAGTGGCATCTCTTTTATATGGAGAAAGATTTTTTCCAGAAGTATGATACATATAATCTGGCTGGCTCTGGCAAATTTACCAGAATGACCTAGCTGAAAATTCAGGTTTCAGCGCAAGGTAGGTGCCTAACCCTTCAGCGTTATAAAGGCCAAGGCACTTCTGAACACAAACAGAAGCAAAAATGCAAACAGTTCAATAAATAAACATGTAAAAGATACCTATAGATTACAGATTGTTACGGCATTTTTAAGATAATATTCCTCATGCTCCTGGATTCAAGCACCTAGAGTTGGACTTCAGCTTGAGTCCTCTTGCTCATCTGACTGTTGGAACAGTAACACTGTAAGCAGTTAAAAACCCCAGGTATCTACGTGAACATTTCTGCAGCTTGTTTATATGCACAATCATTTATTGTTCCCACAGCTATAACCACTTGAACAACTGGTTCTTCACATTGGCTCTATATACAATTCCAGTAATCATGTGCACATTTAAGAATGTTAGTGCATACATGCTGAACAGCTTCTGCACCTCCTCAGAAATTACGTATGAAAGTCTTGTATCAACTTAAGTAAATGTAACTAATCTGAACCAGAATTTATTAATCTAATCTTGCAGTCAAACAATGTAACATCTGTGTATACATTTCATTTTGATATGTCTGTAACAACAACTTAATGAACAGGGCTTACTAGAGGGAAAAAAAAACCCACAACAACAAGAAAACTCCAGTTTTACAGACGACTCATTGACAAACAAGGATTTTTTTATCATGATGGTACATCATGACTGCAACAGATAGAAAAGGAAAGTTCCTTTATGTAGATTGTAAAACCTCTAGTTATAATTGCCACATTTGAAATAAGCAAAGCAGCAGTGTGTATCAATAACTAGACCTCTCGTGTTTATTTAGTAAATGTAATTATTTAGATTCCAACATGCCCACATGCATTCTTCTTACAGTTCATTAAATAAAGGACAAAAAGGCAGACATTGTGCATAATTCTGTACAAACACAGGAAGACATGCTTCCTGCCACAATGAGTTTACAGCAATTTAAAGCACAATGCAATAAGGGAGTGCAATAGAACATAGGAGGCAAATAAGGGAAGAACAGACAAAAATAACAGCAACTGCAAAAGCTCACGGCACTCTCATGTTAAAATTTGTATTTGCTGCTGGTGAATGGACTTCCTGGGCATGAGTGTGCCTTGGTTTCCCACTTGTCCATACTCCTTAAATCATTAAAGATTTTAGTTCAGTTCAATAGCCAAATCACAGTGATCTGAGCAATCTCCTTTTAATTTTCTTCCTAGTTACAAATACACACATTATAGGATATCTGCCTATGTATCATCACCAATACCATTCTGAATTATTACCTTATACTGCAAGCAAAAGTAGGATATATTTCGCTTGCAGAATTATTCCAGTTGTTTTTAAACCTAGACAGATAAAACACACAATTTGAGTGGACTGCTTATTTTTTTGGAAGAGTGTTAAACTAATACAATTTCAATTCTGAAACAATTATCTTTCAGGATTTGCTGAAGCCAAACTGTGATCACATTCTGTTACAGAAAGGTTCCTGCTAACTCCATCCTTGTGCTGCACCTAACAATTATCAAATCTGCAGGAGCTTGCTGATCCATTTGAAAACTAATTTGGGGGAAAAAAAACCCAAACCCAAAACACCCAACAACATAGAAAAAAACCCACCACAACCACCCACACACCCTAGATTGGTTCACAGATCCAACTGGAAACTATCTTACCCATTCTGCAACCACACGCCAGACCCAATACAACCAAGAGCTTGGGGGAAAGTTTGCCTGAGGCATGATCTTAATTTAGCCTAAACCAATGACAGAGCATATTATATGCCTAACAGCAGACCCAATTCTCATTCACAGACTGCTCCTGCCAGAGCAGTACAAATGAATTTTAAAGTGGATGCAAATGGACCAGGTATGTTTAAAATGTACTCCTGGCATGGATCCTCAATTGGAGTAAACTGCCATTGACTTCAAAGGAACTGCAGATCTACCCTTTGGAAGTATTTTTGGAAACTATTACTTGAGGCAATGAAAAAGGGAAGGCTCCTAAGCAGTTTAAAACATAGAGTGATTAATTTCTTTCCTTCAAAACATCTCAGACTATGTGTGGGATGCTGAAATGAATTTGGGGCTTACATATACACAAAGGATTCATTGAGAGTGATTGAAATAACTACAAAACCCAGAAAATACAAATAAAGAGAAAATTGAATATAAAATAAAGATACATTTTTGTGAACTTTCAGATTTTTTTCAGAATAACCTAGTCTATATTTATTATCTGGCCCCATTTATGGGATAAATTCTTCAATGTCTTTCAAGAGATACTCATTTCAAAGATATTTCTGCTAGGAAAAAATGAATGTGTTAATTCCTCTGCTCTTATACAAAACTAGAAGTCATATTGCTGTGCATTACTCTTTTAAATATAAAAATCCCTGTATGTGAAAATCTGAGTAAGGAAATAATGAAATTGCAAGCTTTCGCACCATCCATCTCTCAGTTCATACATCACTATCACTTAAGTTATCTGTTTTTCAGTCTCAGTTGCTGTACTACAGTGCTCATAAGATCAACTTTGAGTTTGCTTTATAATCTCTTGTTTTTCTACTGAGTCACTTGTGCTTGTTCCACCATAGCATTCACCTTAAGAGGAAGTTTTCCGCTTTTCTTTCTCACATACAGATTTCCCTCAAAAAGTAATGTATGCACAAGAGGAAAGCTGGCTTGGCCCAGGTGGCCACTTATCCCAGGAAACTGGGACAGGGAATCCCAGAACACTTTGCACTACAGTCTTCACCTGGAGACAAATCCCTCCATGGACAGGTTAGCTCTCGGCACGAGCAGGTCAACTGGAAAAGTGGACACGGAAAGAAAAAACTCCCAATATAGCTCCTGACTCCTTAATCCTTCATCCATAACATAACATAGGGTACTTTGTGTTATCACAATATTTTCTAGCAGTAGGTGCATACAAGAGTCATATATTGTGAGCCATCACTAATACCCACATGTGCAAAGAACTGGCATTTGATTATTTACAAAGTCTCATTAAAAGCAGATAAGGAATCCTCATAGCTTTCCTTCTTCACATGAAGAAGTGTTGTAGTTGCTACAGAGATGTTACAAGTCTTTATTGAAAAGAGACAGCCTTCTATTAAAATAATCTGTTTTATGAAAAGGTTTGAAAAATCTTCTTGGAGAATGGCATCATAAAACAAAATTTAGTTTTAAGGCTGGGAGGAATCTGGGGTTTGACCTGGCTTGAAAAACGGGACTAGTGAACTCTTATAAACCCATGTTATCATCATGCAAATTGAATTAGAAGATTCATGCCTCTAATGAGATAAGTTAACACTAAGACTATTAGTAAGAAGGTAGAAGGTAGTTAGTCTAGAAACAGACAGCGATACCACTTCGGTTTTATTCTGTAGGATAAGAAAGTACCAGTAAAAAAGATGCATTTTGTCCAAGCACACTAGTTAGTTCCTGGCTCTCTAATTAAATAGATCAAATTTACTTTCTACATATCAAATCAGATTTTAAAGTGTAGACACGCACCTAGCTGTTCAAGGTGTGCTAATTCTGCATACCCACAGTTGTAAAACCCAAATGATGTTCACATCCTAACAATATTCACATCCAGAAGTATTAGAGTACCTAAAATTAGAGGAAAATGATAAATACAAATTTAGGATCATAATTTTCACTGTTAAGTCTTGTTTATGTGCTCAGGTATGACTTGTTTATACTTGGTGTTATTTACCAGGCATTTCTGAATTCTCATTAAGCCTCTGCCATACCCTTTCACCAGATGAGGACAAGTATGCAACATCTTTAATTCAGTTTCTATAGTTGCAAAATGAAGATGATATCTCTCTAGGGTTAAAAGACTTCATAAGATGCTTTCAAGAGTACAATGTTTTTCCACTCTCATCTTCATCATGAAGGAATCTCAAGTTAGACTGAAACTGACCCATGCAAGCCATAATTAAGCCTACATTGATTTCTTTCAACATGTCACTGAAAACTATAAAATAAGAGCACAGTAGTTTACATCTTATTTCTTTTGCTTTTACAACAGAAATATTTATCCAGGTCAACACCTTCTCTTATCCAATCTTTAACACACTGAGGAATTGGAAAAAGTATTACTGATGTGGCTCAAGCCTACACAGGAAAATAAGTTAAGCTGTTATTCTACACTAGCTTAAAATTTCGCCTTCTTCCAGAAGAAACAGTAATTCTGCACTTTTCCATGCTATCCCACCTCTCCATATGCTATACACTGAGATAACAGGAATGTGGGAAGGAAAAGGTCAATTGAAAGTCTGCTCTTCTGTCCCAGTTGCGAGGGCCTTTTAGCAAAGAATGTATTTTAGTAAAATATCTACTGCACATACTAACTTCGCAAATTCCATTCCCTTGGAGCCTACCAGGCACATAAGAATAGAATTGGGACAGGGATTTTATGGAATGGTCCTGACAGATGGAGTAAACCAGACATCCCCAGACCAGCCAGAGCATGCAACAGACAGAAAGTACTTTCATTTCAAGGGGCATTTTGAAAAATGTGATGTAAAAAGTACCCCATGCACAGGAACTCAGACCTGAAAGGGTAAAATACCTTCTACCAATTGATCAATGGAGTTTTAGAGTTTCAAAGACAGAAATCATATTTTTGTGCATGCTTACACAAAAAAGTCCAGGACAATGGAAGGTACATAAGAGTAACAGCTTATTACCATTACTTTTATAAGTTTCACACCAGGTAGAACTGATCTTCTTCACATCAGCTGCTGTCAGACCTTCATTTAGTTCATTAAAATATCTTGTTTGGTCAGTTCTACCACTATAACTTATTTTAAACATAGTGAAACCTTAACTAAAGAGGCAACCTGACATTAAGCAGCCACTTAAAAGCCTTTCCAGATTACCACTCCACTCTTTGTGGTGAGGGTTTGGGCACAGTAAAGTTTTGAGCCAAATTCCACTTTCCCTTCATTTCTCAGATCACTTCAATGCAAACTCCAAATTCAGGCAGCACCACCACAGACATGTTACCGTCAGTGAAACCAGCCAAAACATGTCCTCTAGTCTGAGGTGGTCTTTTCAGCTACGGTTGGGAAATGGCCCAAAATTGTGATCACTGTTCTGTTTTTTAAACCCCACTTCAAAGTCAAAAAGCTGATTTTCCTCTCTTGCTGCTTAAGGCAAATTTAACTGGATACACATATGGCGTAAGTGCCAAACCCATTTAGAGTTGGAGGAACTTGCAAAACATACAGGGGCAGATTCTGTTGTTCTTACTCACTTTAAACAGCTCCAGCTAAACTAATGGGACTTCTCAACATAATTAAGAAAAGTAGGATCCAATCCAAAAAGAATATGCACATTTCATAGTTGAAAAACATACTCTGCACTGAGTACAGTGGTAATCTGGGGAGGCTTTCAAGTGGCCATTTAATGGACAGTTATATACATGAAAAAGCAGTAGGACAATCTTATTTCAGGACTTTTTTTTAAAGAGCAACCACGTGCTAGACTATATTTCATTATCTATCCAAAATGTTTTTTAGTTGGGGGAGGAATCTTCAAGTCAATATGTTCTGGGGAATCAAACTGTAAGGACTAATCTAATGGAAAATAGCACACTTCGGTATTAGGTTAACGCAAAATATTCGACTGCAAAATACAGGTAGCATTCACCAGCTATGTTTTTCACAGGCAGGAACTTCGGCAAGATAGAGTGCAAGGTTCTTCCAGAGAAGATTTATGTCATTTCGTCCTTTATATCCAGATGCATATATATTTGTAAACAAACTGAGAACTACAGATTAACGATCTTCTTAAAACATCCGGTAAAAACACCATTTGAATCAAGAGCCCGAAGGGGGAAGGAGGAAAGGGTTTTCCTCAGCAGCAAGCTGCAAGCCAGTAACTCCATCCCGCGGGAAGAGGAGGGCAGGTGCCTCAGGGCACTGCCCGGGACCCACCGCCCGCCCCGCTGCGGCGGGGAGAGCTCCGGCCACCACCCCCGAGNTTTCAGCAGCACCGTGTTGGCCACGATGTTCTCGATTTCCATGGTCGGGGGCTCCTTCCCCTCAGGGCAGCCGGAGTTGAGGCCGCCCCTGCTGCCTCCTTCGCCCCCTCCTCCAGCCCCGCCACCGCCGCGACGCCAAGCCTCCGCTCATCCGGCCCCGCAGGACCTCAGCGCTGCACTCGCCTCTTCCCCATCACCCGCTGCTCGCCCCGGCACCGGCCTCCCCCTCCCCGAGGGCGGAGGCAAGGAGCAGGCAGCAACCGCCCGCCCCGACCATGGCTCTACCGCCCTCCTCCGCCCGCCTCAGCCAGCTCCGCCTCCGCCCTCCTGTGCCACCTCCCCCTCCCCATTCCTCGGGACTACAACTCCCAGCAGGCTTCGCGCCAGAGCGCTCACCTCTCCCCGGCGCCCGCCGCGCTCTGCGTGCTGGGATATGTAGTGCGTTCGACCTTTCCCGGCCTCCCCCCCGGCTCGTCCCGAAGCGGGAGGGGAGAAGGGTGGCGAGTCTCGCGATAGTAGTGCGAAGCTCTCGCGAGAGGTGTGAGGCTGGCGGTGCGCGCGTGGTACCGGCGGGGATCGCCGGCGTGAGGGGAGCGCAGTTACCGCTCCGCTCCCTCCTCTCCTCTGCTCCGCGGCCCCCGCCGGCTCTCACGGGGCTTGGGGGAGCGCCGCAGGGCAGTGGTCAGGCCCGAGGGGCAGTGCGGGGCCTTCCCCCCGCCCTCCGGGCGCCATTTTGTTCGGCCTGTTTGCACCTCCAGCCCTGGCCCCCGCACTCTGAGTGAGTACTGAGCTTCTCCCTCCCCACACCCATCCACGCAGGCACCCAAACCAAAAATGGGGAAGGCAGCTAAGTGGAAGCGAAAGGTCTCGGCGCCGTCCACGGCCAAGGGCCCTGTGAAGCCAGCTATGGCCGTGGTCAAGAGCAACCCCTTTGAGGTGAAGGTCAACAGGCAGAAGTTTAACATCTTGGGGAGGAAGACCAAGAATGATGTGGGGCTGCCTGGTGTCTCACGGTCCAAGGCTATCAAGAAGGTAAGAGGACATCAAAGGTTGGGAAGAAGCATGGCATCTGTAGATGTAGCTGTGGTGGAGAGGTGGTAAGCCTGGAGCCACCTCAGGTGAGATAAGAGACTACCTCTGTTGTGCACAGGAGGAGTGGCAGGTCACCTCACATTGCTCATATGGTGATGGAGAGCCTGCTGAAAACGTCTCCCTCCAATGCAGTCCACAGGGTTCAGTAGTGCAAGGCTCCCTTATTGCATGTGTGGGAATGGTTCTCTTTTCAGATTACCCAGCTCCGGAATACAATGGCGCATGTTGTCAGCAAACAAATACTGGACCAGCGTGCAGGTGGTTGTCAGTGCACATTATGTTGATCAGTTTTGGTTGCTGCAGGATGTTAAGGTTCTTGATAATGGTGCAACATTGCTGTAATAGTGAAAGCTTGAAAGGGCACTAAGGTCTGAATGCGGTGAGAAATGTGTAGATACAAAGAAACTACCATTGATTTGGAAAACATGCAGATGACTTTTTGCACACTGGTTAAATAGTTGCATTGTAGAAGTATGTTGAGATGCAAAATAATGATCTGTCCTCATTGCTCTCATAAGAATGGCCATACAACTTAAGAAGATTAAATCTTTTATCTTCCACCCGTATGCCATTTAAAATTGCCTCTTTTTCTTTCTCTATTGACATCACTATCTACCTGACCAAAATCCATAATGCATAAGGGAGAACGTTGTGTCATACTATGCATCTGGGATTCCAGTAACCTACCCTATCCTTGAGTGAAGCACTGGAATTTTTTATGATCTGTCTCTTCAAACAAACCAGGAAAGAATTTAAAACCTCTGTAGATTCTGTTAAAGCTGAAAAGAGCATAATTTGAAAGTTTGCCCCGGAGATTCTCTCTGACATGTTACATGCAATCTGTTGTCGAACAGAATTTAAAGCACTTACTGAAAAGAGAAGGTCTTCTTAAAAATAGTGCAGCAAAAGGAAATGGCTAGTTTATCACTTTGCATGCATTGTGAGAGGTGATGCATTAAATATTTTTTTATCAATGAGAGAGGACATAAAATAATTCATAAGCAAAAGTGCTTTTTCGTATGCAAGGTATTAAGAGATATTAAAGTTCATGAACAATGTTTATGTTGCATGATATGATTGTATGCATGATAATTTATATATTCAGTGCAAGAAGTAAATACAAGGTAGAACTGGCACAGTAGTAGATGAAACCTGAGTTCTGGTGTCAGTTACAGCAGCATCTGAAAGTTGTGAATGCTCAGTGAGGCTGCAGAGGCCTCTTGTAGGAAACGCAGCCTTTTCCTTCAGTATAGCAGTTTGTGAGTTCATGATAATATGACTAGCAACAGTACCTTTCTGTAAGATTCAGTTAACGTGTTTGAAATAAACATGGATTTTTTTTTCCAGTCTAAACATGGCCAGTGTTTTCTTCCTTTAGGAATTATATAATATCTTCAGCATGAAATTATAAATTAGCTTTCAGTCTTCAATACTATTTGTCCAGATTTTAGAAAACTTTATGAATGTTTAATATCACATTTTAAGGTGTTTGGGTTTTATTTAATAGTAAGGTAAATCAAATGCTTGTCACGAGTTAGATCACTGGCATTGAAAAGTAAACCTGTTTCCTTACCTGTACCATAAGTACAGCACATAATGCTTCACATAGGTCTGCTAAACTTCCTTTTACTGCTTTGATGCATAACCTCCCTGTGCTCAACACAAAAGTAGGGAGCTAAATGTATGTATGCACTGGGGGTTTTTTATGTCTTACATGACAAGACCAAAAGAGGTTCAGCTGTCACTGGGGCTTTTTTGCTTTTAATATGTTATTCTTGTATACTAAGCTTCAGACAAATCAGAATTCTTCAGTGGCAATGCAGAGTTTGTGATAAAATAGAAGTGAGATAGTGTGCCATATTTTATCTTCATATGGGCAGCTTGTAAGAGAACTTAATGACTCTTGAGGATATGGTATGAGCTTCCCATCTCTTTTCTCATTAATTTTTCCTTCTCTTTCATTGCATTCTGATAAATTAGATTATGTTGCCAGGATACCATGGAGCCTTTTTTGCCTTGGTTTTGAAAGTAGTTACTCTCTTTATTTTTAATTTGATCTCCTTTTTTTTTTTTTTTTCCTTCTAGCGTACCCAGACATTACTGAAAGAATATAAAGAAAGGGAAAAGACAAATGTGTTTAAAGATAAGCGTTTTGGTGAATATAACACCAAAATAAGTCCAGAGGAAAAGATGATCAGACGATTCACTTTGGAAAGACAGGTAAAGTACAGGACCAAAACCACAAGAAACACTTGACTTTTTAGGTTGGGAGTGTTCCCCTTAACAGAGGGTTTTGCAGGGTAATGCTTTTTTATTATTATTTTATATGTTTGGAAGTTTTATGNTAAAGAAAAAAAAAAAAAAAAAACCAAAACCACAAGAAACACTTGACTTTTTAGGTTGGGAGTGTTCCCCTTAACAGAGGGTTTTGCAGGGTAATGCTTTTTTATTATTATTTTATATGTTTGGAAGTTTTATGAAAAAGCAATTTTCTGTGGGAATCCAAAATTTTTCATGAAAACTATGTGGGTTTGCAAGACAACTTTTTGAAGCAGAAATTTCTTTGAGCACTTTTGAGCACTGATGTGCAAAAAAGCCAGTTTTAAGCAGATTCATTGATTGATTAGTTTTCTTTGACTACTGTGATTTGGGAATTGAATTAGGAAAAGGCAACCACCATCAAGTACACTTTGAGGTTCCCGTACAGCTGTTGAACAGCAGCCATTTCATTTGCTGACTAGACGAACTCTGTAACTTGCTGTCATTCTGTAATGTGAATTGTGTGTGCAGTACTGTTTTTTCTGCCGCATCATACTCAGTCTCCAGAAATGAGTAGTGTAATACCATATTCTAGTGATAATTTGTATAGGTTATATTCTGTTTCGTTAGGCCCAAAATGTAGTAATTAAGAATTGATGTTACTGATAGACAGATAAAACTTGAGCTTCCTTAGGTTTTCTGAGTTACTCCATTTCTACATTAGTATAAGAACAAGAGAGAAATCATAGTCTCTCACTTAAGGTTTAATGTATTTGAATGAAAGTATTGGTCTGGTAGTGCTCTTATTCCAGTGTTCTGTTCCAGCAGAACACTGGAATAAGAATCTCCTCAGCTAGCATTAAAAATGCAGGCTTTATTAATTTGTTGCCTGGGAACTAAAAATCTTTTGTTATTTAATTGGTTTTACTATTCTTAGCAAAATTACGGAAAGAAGAGTATCTATAATCTTAATGAAGATGAGGAATTGACTCATTATGGCCAATCTTTGGCAGAAATTGAAAAACTAAATGACATTGTTGATAGTGACAGTGACACAGAAGAAAGAGGAACACTGTCAGGTAAGACATGTCAGCTAGTATCCCTCTGCTAGTTTTATTGTTGGTATATGTACATCGTTTGTTTGGTACTGTCTTTCAACGAGGAAGAATATTATGTAATTGGTTGGGATGTTTAAGCCAGATTTGATGACTTCTTAAGCACACACAGAACAGCTCTCTGGATTTTAGCAGATGTTAAGTTGGAACTACCTACCTGGCAAGCTTCTTTAATCCGTGGGTCTTTCAGCATACATAGGTACCTGTATTTCGAGCCCTTTGGGCAGAATCCGAAGTGTGAGTTTTCTGGTTGTTTTCTTGCACCCCTGCACTTAAATGCTAGTTAAAATATGGAAAAAACATGTTCCTACCTCATACAAAATGTTTGTCAGTGTAAATTATGTGTCTAGCATCAATCTCTTTTGGTATGGCCGTTCCCATAGGGATGGGAATACTACATGTTTGATTCAATAGTTTTAATTGCTCCTATTCTCAAAGAATAGGGAGATATTGACCCAGCAGCAGCAGCAGCACTCATGTATGCATTTGAAAAGGATTCACAATCTACCTTTTTTTTCTTTTAGCTGAATTAACTGCTGCTCACTTTGGAGGGGGTGGAGGCCTCCTTCGTAAAAAAGTGTCAAGTGGGCAGCAAGATGAAGAGGAGGAAAAGCCTAAATCTAGGAAGGAACTCATAGAAGAGATGATAGCCAAATCTAAACAAGAAAAGGTGAGGTTTTAGCCCTGAAGTATAAATGAGCATGATTAAGAAGCTGTCACAATTTCCGTCTTTGCAGAGTAAAATAGTAGTGGCATAGAAAACAAAGGAGATAGCTGTCTAGGAGAAGAGTCCAAGCTCCTTGAATAAAGTCCATCTGACTTTGTAGGCCTTTTAGGATATGCATTGAATATCTGCCATTCTTTTGTATCCCCAAATCTCCCCTTCTGTTGGCTCCTAACCTGTCTTCTGTATTCAACCTTTGTGCCATTCAGTGTAACTCTACGCTGCTCCTTCCACAAAGAATGTTTACACCTTTAAAATGTTAAATATTTAAAATTATTCATTTGCTAAAGACAGCATTTTGGTTTTGTGCTGTAAGTGCTATGTTATGTTCATGTGAACATAACTGCTGCGTTTGTTTTGGTTTTTTTCTAGCAAGAGAGGCAAACTCGGAGAGAAAGTGCATTAGAACTCACAGAAAAGCTTGACAATGACTGGAAGGAAATCCAAACCCTTATTGCCCGCAAAACCCCAAAGTCAGAGAGAAAGGACAAAGAAGTAGAAAAACCCAAGGTAAGGTTTTGGCTAGACTACTTTCTTTTGTTGTAATAACTTGTGTTTTTGACTTGTAGTGGCTGAAGTATAAGGCAAAGTTCATAACTTTGTAAAATAAAATGTTGCCTGCTATTCGCATTGAAGGAATGCTACAGTTTTAGGGCAGTTTGCTTAGTTGGAGGAGTATAGGGTTTTATATGATTTATCTGATTTTAATTACCTATTGCTTTTCATTAGTTATCAAATCTGAGAGAGGTTGCAGGTAGAACAGCACTGGCTACAGCTTATTTTTATGACAAATACATTTTGTTGAAGAACTGAAATTGTTGAGAACATTGACTTAGTTTGAATACCTTTGCAGTGTTCCTTGGATAAAACAACCTTTATTTGACAACAAACGTTTCCTTGTTGTAAATTGGGTACTGTCCCTACAAAAAGGGCATGAAAATATTTAACTTTTGAATAGATATCTTATGGTCTCAAAGCTTTTTCTATCATTCCTATTTTATATTAAGGGAAATAAACTTTTAAATCTAAGAATAGGTGTTGTAATGTGTTGCACAGGTTTTTTTTCTTGTAGAAATTTTGTATTATGTCACAGAACATTGTGAATTTCCATTTATTCCTTGGCAGCAGAATTCAGTTTTTGAAAGATCGAACTAATGAACTGATCTTATGTTAAAACTGATCTCAAATAACGAACAGAATATACTGGATCAAAAGCTTATATTTTGATGTATTGATTTTTGGTTTTGAGATGTTTCATAATGTACTGAATACTCTAGTATGTTGATAATGTGGTATCTTAGACAAAAATTTTGTCGTCATAATTTGCTGAAAAGGAAGATTAGATTCCCTTGCTTCATGTGTGTGGATCCAATTTAAGAATTGTCAGGGATGCCAAGTGTAATTAGTAATGCTGTATAACATAATCATTGAATTGGAGAAAATTATCTATTATGTGTAAGAAGAAAAAAATCCTAGAACTGAATTTTAGAGAAGCTGTATGGTTTAGTGACTTAAGCAGGTGTCAGGAAGGCTCCATTCACAAGTCCAGTGTAATGTCTGCTAGTGACTGTTTTCCCAAGTATGCTGCTTAAACTCACTGAATATCAGCATCCCTTTTTGTTTTCTTTAAGATAGACATCTGTGTAGCTAAGATAACAAAGACTTAGCTCGTGCATGACAGTATAAAGTGAAATGTAAACTATAAATTTGTTAATTCTAGCTGCTTTTTGAGAAAATAGTATTTTATTAATAATATTTTAAAGTTTTTCAAATAAAACCTGGTTTACTTATTAAGTAAGATACTATTTGTAAGTTTTTCAGTTGTGAGTAACTTAAATGGGGGGAGGGAATTCCAGGATAATTTCTATTCAAGTGTTAATTCCATTCCTTGTCTCAATACTGAGTTGAATGTTCTTGCAGCTCTCTTTGGAAATGGTCTTTTCCTTATATCTTAACAGTCTTATTTCTTAGCTGTTAGTCTGGCAGAGGGGTGGCTGCAAAGCAGAATAATACAACTTAAGATAATAAACAGTTACATAAATATTTCTTTAGCCTGATGAATATGATATGATTGTTCGAGAACTTGGATTCGAGATGAAAGCAAAGCCTTCAGAAAGGATGAAGACAGAAGAAGAATTGGCAAAAGCGGAGCAGGCGCGACTCCAGAAGCTGGAGGTATACCATTTATGGTTTTAGATTGTTTTGTGGCCTGTCTTTTGGGAGTGACGGCTTATATTCATTGCTTGACCTTAGATTGAAAGTGGCTGTACTAAACTGCAATTCGTCAGAGGGTGAATTCAGGAAATCTTCTGTTTGTGTTTTGTTTACAATCTGATATTACAATAAAAAAACATAGGCTTAGTATGTCACTAGTGAAGTTTATGAAATGAGTTGATCTTTCTTCAATAAAGTCGTAATATCACTTCGATTTGCCTTTAAATGTTTTAAATTATTCAGAGTTGAGAGGCGCTTCTAAGTCAGTAAGGGGGAGTATCATGTTGCACAGCAGTTGAATTAATACACTGGCAGGTCATTTATTGTTTTCTTCTGGCGTTGCAAGAGTCTTCCAGTGGTAGCATGTATATAGCTTTGCTTTGCAGAGGAATAAGATTCTCTTGGGAAATGTTGCATGCTCTTTCTATTACATGGAGCTCTGAGTATTATGGAAAGAATGAATAATTTGGTAAGTGTTTCTCGCCTTTTTTTCTTTCTCTTTTGGTATACTAGGGTTACGCTTAGGACTGCAGGGATTCAGTACCTTCAGGTTACCTCAGAACAGCTTAGTAGCTAATAGCAGAACAGAAAGAAGGATTTTTTTCATTTCTGTTGTTGTCATCTTGTTTGATGCACAGTCTATCTGGTTGCCCAGGTGGAAATCCTTTTGTAAATGATTGGTTCAGATATTGCCCATTGAGTCTATTTACAAATTTAGTATGACTTAAAAATCGCAGGATATGATTGTGTTTACTACAAACTTGTTACACATATGGGAAACACAGATAAACACTGCAGAATCATAAAACACTTTAGAAGCTTACATATTCTAGTAATGATGCATTGTCTCATAAGCAAAACAAGTAAGTTTTAAAATGAGCGAACATAATGCTTCTGGTAAACCCAGTTTTAAAGCCTTCCAAATAAGCTAATCCAATTGTGTATGTGCTCTTATCAGATTGCACTCCCCACAAAAAATAAGGTATCATCCGCTTTTGCCCATAATTTCTCGGTTGCTGTTTTTTCTTTTCATCAACTTGTTACGTAATCCTAGTTAACTTTTTTCCCTTTGATTTTCTTAGCTGTAGTATTTGAGGGATCTTCCATTCTGGTGTAGTTACCTAATTGATCTAGATGG
>WAAD01038333.1:35993-53460 GCA_013389945.1 Fregata magnificens | reverse complement strand
TTATGTGCAGCTTTAGCATTCATTGCTCTGTTGCATTTGTCAGCAAGAGCACTGACCCGTTGATACTGTCACACATGCTGGGGCTTTGTAAATAAAGTGTAAACACATTTTGATTGTTTTCTAGAACTGGAATTTATTAGTGTCACTACAGGTATTTTTAACTGAAAATACTGGCAAAACTCTGACCAAACAGATGCAGACTCCTGACTGCATCTCCCTGTAAGCACTAACCATAGGCCAGGAGCTGACTTAACTTTGTGGGTATTTTTTTCTTGTTTTAAGTAATAATTTTGCTAACCACATTGCTGCCTCACATGTTGTTTATCATTGCCTAAGAGTATTTAGAGTAGTGGGCTGCCTAGTATGTGCCAGCATACCTCAGTGCGGTAAAATGTAGAGTTAGGAGATTCAGAAGGATATGTTTTAACCATAGCAGATGATTTGGGAGTGTATTTTAAAGTTTTTAATTATTTTTTATTTAAGATTTAGAAACCACCAAATCAAAGATTATCTCACAAGGCCCAATGAAAAATACATGTCTCTGTAAACTAGAAGTATTAGAATAATAATCTGTATACCGGGTGGCTATTTCTAAAAAAGAATGATTTGTTTCAGGGAATTTGTTATTGTTATAATGTAGATGGAATACAAGAAATATTCCTACAGGTGCTTAAAAATCAGTTTTTTATTAACATCAATGGTGGAACTTGATCATGACTTACATTTCTTGTTAATAGGCCATTGTACAATCTTTGCCAGATGTTTCCTGAGGCAGCCAGTGACAGTATTAAGTTTATCCTTCGAGACGCTGCACATGATATGGAAGAAGTAATTGAAGTCAAAGGCCGTGCAACATTTCCAGGTTTAGACACGGTAACGAATGCATACTGCTAAGAAAACCTCTTGTTCTTTCCAGTAGTACAGAAATGTCAGTAAATGCGAGATGACATTACATTTAATTTTATATTTCAAAGTATGTAATGAATTATTAGCATCTGTGACATTTTAGATTTCTCAATATTTTAAATTGCCACTCTGGAGATACGTTGTAACAAAAAAACCCCACAACAATAGCAACAAAAAAAAAATCCTCAGAAACAACCAACCAACCTCAAACAAAAAAAACCCTCCATACAGGTTCTTCAGAATAGAAGTGTGACTCTGTAATATTAATAAGGGGAAAAGATCTTAAAATTGCCACTCCAGTTTTCATAGCAGAACATTCTTTGTTTTCCTGATGAAACGTACATGGGTAGTTCTAGGAAGAAGTGTTATTGTCAGTTATGTCCTGATTTCTTTAACTGTTAAGTGCAAACATTTAAAAAAGTGCTCCATAGAAGTGCACTGTCTCCTAAGTTAACAAAAATAACCATGAAATATTATTATGGGTATAAAAATATAACATGTCTTAGTACTTTATGTATGATAATTGTTAAATTATTTGAACTCGGAAAGAATTGACCTTTCCTTCTTATATTAGTAATATTTCAAAATTTCGGTGGCCATGCCAAATGTGAACAGGCTCCTTTTTCAGTGTCTATGTCAATGGCTGTTAGGGAATTTAAGAATGGAGCGTATGGAAAATGAATATTTGTTTACTGTAGTAACAAGTTTCAGAGACAAACCATATGTCAGTAATCCAAAGGGAGCTGCTTGTTTTCCGTCTCCCAGCTTGATGAAGCAGTGCTGCCTAATGGAATAATTAGACTATTGAAAGAAAATAGACTGAAGGATTTGCTTAGAAGACTTGGTTCTTACAGCTTGGAAAATATTTATATTGAGTTCTTTTGAAGAGTATTCAGGATGTTTTGGATTTTGCAGGAAATGTATTGTAGAGAGCTTTTAACTTCTATTTTTATTTTGTCACTCACCCTTATGACACTGATCACACTTCTGACTTTCATTCCCTTCAGTGGACTCTTTCAGGTTTCAAGCCATCATTATCTTTTAGGGTGGAACTTTATCACCCTCCTATTCTCAAAGCACTTGTCTGAATGAATGCTCCTTAGACCAGTTGTGTTAGTAGACCTTATATGTGCCTATAGGTAATCTAACCTGAAATTTGGACTGTGGTATTTAGTAACCAAAACAGTCAGGAGAGTATTTGTTTATGACAGAAACTTCATAGAGAGAAACAGAGCTGAAACAATAAAACTTTGTGTCCAGCTTACTATGTAAATATCCACTGAAGTAATTTTCAGAATTACCTCGCAACTGATGTTTAACATCCTTATGGTCTTGGCAGCCGGTCACCTGTAGCTCTCTAACAAGTCCCCTTCAGTAAAAGTGTACCTAATCGCTGTTTAATTCTTTTGGCTGCAGCTGTTACCTGTTGATGTGTGCTAGTGCCTGAGGATCCTGGTCACTTAACTGTGTTGAGGACCTGTTGAAAGGTGTCACAGGTCCTGTGTGGGCACTTGCTCATTTGTTTGTGGTGTGAGAGTATGTGATTGTGGTGGGCTGAAGGGGGTCAGATTTTCTTATGGAGTAGATGAGGTTGGGAGGCATAGTTCCTTCTTGGTTGTTCTTTCAGCTGCCTCGTTGAATTAATGCAATGTTAGACCTATAATGGATATTCCATTTTCTCATGTAACTTAAGCAGTCGTCTCAATAAATACGTCATGTACCATACCAGATTTCTCAAAATGAAGTATATTGTAGTATTTTTAGACTACTGCACGGCAGTTACTCATTTATCAGTTACATATCTGTAAAGTCAAGATCCTGGGAATAATGTCTTACTATATTTTGCCTTACCCTGTTTTATGTGCTATCAGCTTATTTATTTGAAAATTACATCTCTGCTGTTTCCAACTTCTGACTTCTGGCATCCAGTTGTAACACCTGCTTTTATGTACATGAGTCAGCTACTTACTAAGGTATGTCTCTGATGTTGTATCACAGTATATAACTTCATTTCCTTGTTTCTTCCTAGGAGTCCAAATATATGTGTTAGCATTAATGTATATATTGGAAATTTACTGAAAAGGCAGCTTTGTGTTTGGTATAGTCACAGATAGTAATTGGAAGAAAAAGTGAAGAGGACAAAACCCTTGCAGAGTATGGTCCGACTCACAAAACCATATGTAATCATTTTTTCAAGCTGTCACACCAGAATTCCTTATGTGGCAAATTACATAGGACTAATAGAACAGACTGAATAGTCTGAAATCATTAATTAGTGATTTCTCTTCCATATATTGCATTTGTTCCTACTTAAGAAATATATTTACTCAAAAATTGGCAGTATTTGTTTGCCTTGAAAATGTAGCTAATGCAGTGCCTTGCAATGCAGTTAAAATATGTACTTATTTTTCCATCCAAATATCCTGTTTGTATGTTTCAAAATTCTTGAGCTAGTTGTTCTATTGCTGTCAGATATCCAAGTTGCTCTGAGCCTTATATTTCCTTGGTTCATTTCTGAAGAACTTATTGTTTGTGGTTTAGCACCTTCTAGTGGCTAAACCAGTTCTGACAGACTTCTTACTCAATTCTGCATATACTCTTTAGTGAGGGCAAGGGAAAGCCAGTATGTTTTTCATGTCAGTCCAAAGGGTGTAATTTACAGATTTTTAAATGCGTACAACTTATTTAATATTTTTGCTTTTTGGGAGATCCTGTATTTGTGATCTATAGACTTTTAATTATGAATATTTTGTGCTTTTTCTTTTAGTGTCGCATCACAACATTGCAAGATGTTATTAAGGGGTTATTTGTATGCTGTTTGTTCCTGGAATATGTATCTCTCTCCAGAAGATTTGTACCAGAACTCATCAATTTTCTTCTCGGAGTACTTCACATATCTCTACCCAAAAAACAGGCCCAGGGTGAGTTTGTTTAGAGTAAATGAGTAATAAATTTTAGTATTAGGGCTTATCTTTGAAATTTCAATAAAAATATTTCACACTGAATTTATTGTTTTGAACAAAAGACCAAAATAATCTGCTAGGTTAGCCATACACAACCTTGATTCATGGGCATCTTGTTTGAGCTAGACCCTCTAGTGTTGTTGACAGGAAGGAAAGAATTGAAGTAATTAAAGGAGGTGAAGTGACGTTGCCCACAGCGCAGTATTTTTGCAATATTGTTGTTCTAAATAGACTGTGTGATTGGACTGTGCTCTGAAATGCAGAGTCCCTAACGGATTCCTGATGAGTAGCCTGTATCTTCACAGTGGGACAGCAGCTAATGCTGCAGATACCCTCCATCTTCAGCTAATAGCCGTATCACTGAGATAAATGAGAGAAGTATATCACGAAGTTGGTATTTTTCCTTTTTATTTATTTGACATGGATTTGTTGTAGTGTAACAGAGGGCAGCTATCCCCACAAGCAGGATTAGGCTGTGCTGTAACATAACTGTGTAAACTTAGCAACTTGCACAGACAACAGGGAGAATAAAACTATCTTTTCAATTTGATCCATATGCTAGCAATCGATTTTTATTTGCCAGTCTTCCTCTTTCTTTGACTTTTTTTTTATTATTCATTTCTAGCTTTAAAGTTATTGTAGATCTGGGGCTTTTTTGTTGACAAGTTAGTGACAATAATTCACTTAGGAGGAGTTTTGTCAGAGCATAGTAACTAATTCATGTGTTAGTATCTCTGGGTCACTCCGAGTGTCACTTAGCATTCGTGAAGAGACTCTGCAGGCAGGATATTCTCAAGTGAAAAATTCTATTATTTGTTGGCAAACTCACAAGACATCTGGGATTTAATGAACTACAGGCTATGTACTAATATGCTCGTCACTCTTGATAAGACACCTGAAGAGTTTCTGTTCTCTAGGTAGTCATCAATGTGGTGAGGAAGGTTCAGCTTCTGTTGCTGCAGTATTCCAGTTCATCTTCACTAGTACTGAGTGGTTGTCATGCAGCTCCCTTCTTTTTCTACCCACCCCCCCACCAGCTTAGGATTCTTATGCCTTTCTGTGCTGGCATTTTTTTTCTTTTGAATTCTTGAGCTACTGACGATCCCTTTCTCAACAACCTTAGCACTGCAGTTTCACCTCTATTGTTGTGTATGACTGTACCCTACAGACTTTCTCCCAGCTGCTTCTCAACAGCTTAGCAGTTTCCTCTGAAGTGTGAGCCAAGGTTACACAGCTGGGCTTCATCAGAGCTAAGCCCTGGATTCTCAGAACAGACAGCTGAACTCTTAGAAGGAGGTGGAAAGAGGTTACGGGATGGGTGGGTTACATAGCACTTAAAGTATTTTCTCCTTTGTGTAATCTCTTAGGAATGTTTGATCTACAAAGGTTTTTAGTACAGTTAAAATACAGGATTCTGCAAAATAGGATAAGAAACTATTTTAAAATATTTAGTGGTAATTGATGATCAAGTGTTAACTTTTTTTTTTTAATTTCCTTTGTGTTTTCTGGTAATGATTTTGCACTAGTTGAATTTGCATGGTGTTGGTTTCTGTTAGCAGTGAGGAAAAGCTCAATAAAAGATATGTTAGAGGCACAGTATTCTCTTTGAGAATTTTTCAGTCAATATTGATGTTTTGAAGTTATCAAAGTATCCAATCATGTTTTTAAATATTCATGGTTGAAGTATTGCTGATAAATGTGATGGTTAGGCTGTCAACACAGAATATTTTAAAATGAGCACACATCCAGTTCTCTGGAATGTTGATATACTGTCACACCAAAAAATTTCTTGGGGTTCAATTTTGACAGTAAGTAGAATCAGCAAATAGAACTCATGTTTTAATTTTATGAGCTTGATCCATAAATTTCTCACATGATGAAATTATATGGAATACAACTTCATAAAAGACTGAAATACAGTCTGCTTTAGACTTAAAAAACAATTATTACCATAAAAAAAGGAGAAAAGCTCGAGGTGGAGGGAGTGAGAAGGAACTGTCATTGTTGATAGCCTTAGCTAATGGAATTGTTAATGAGATTTGCTATCCTCTCACAAGCAAAGCAGACATATCTGAGTTCTTGATCTTGCATATGTCTATGTGTGTCATAATCTTTCACAACTTTGTGTCTCAAACCTTATGAATCTTTATTTAAACATACTGTCTTCTGGCCTGTCTGTAAAGAGCCATGTACAGGTTCTAGAGCATGTAAATAATCTTAACTTAGAGTTCAAAAAAGTTTTGAGATAAGTTCCATTGCAAGCTTGCAGGCTGTAAGGAAAACAAAGAAGAGGAAAAAAAAAAAAAAAAAGGTCCAGCACAGAGGCTGCAAATTATTTTCTCCCTTAGCCATGAAATTCCTCAGATGCTTCTTCCATGTTGCACTATAAGTACCATTTCACAGATCAGCTTATGATCAGAAGCACAGTGATTCTTAACCATTTTCTGTATGCCCTGCCCCAGTATGTATTCTGTGTTCCGTGTTATTCTTGTTTTAAAACTATTTAGTTGGAGTGGGAAAGGACTTCACAGCATGTATCTGAGGGCCCCGCTGAGAGGTCACCGGAGAGACTTGGTGATCTACTGCAACTGTGGGCTCTCCCTGCTCCAGCTCACTGTGCTGCTGGACCACTTTCTGGTCAAAGCCTTCTACTTTTAACTCCATGGGAAAGTCCTATGCCTGCACTTTCCTCTTAAGCATATCCAATACTCCATCCTCACTGGCAGTTTAACTGTCACATGGCAGACATGTACCTACGTGTCTTCTCTCTCCCCATACATAGGATCATAGAATGGTTTGGGTTGGAAGGGACCTTCAAGATCATCTAGTTCCAAACCCCTGCCATGGGCAGGGACACCTTCCACTAGATCAGGTTGCTCAAAGCCCCATCCAGCCTGGCCTTGAACACTTCCAGGGATGGGGCATCCACAACTTCTCTCGGCAACCTGTTCCAGTGTCTTACCACCTTCCCAGTAAAGAATGTCTTCCTAATATCTAACCTAAATCTACCCTCTTTCAGTTTAAAGCCATTACCCCTTGTCCTATCACTACATGCCCTTGTAAGAAGTCCTTCTCCAGCTTTCTTGTAGGCCCCCTTCAGGTACTGGAAGGCTGCTATAAGGTTTCCCCAGAGCCTTCTCTTCTCCAGACTGAACAACCCCAACTTTCTCAGCCTGTCCTCACAGGGCAGTTGTTCCAGCCCCCTGATCATCTTCATGGCCCTACTCTGGACCTGCTTGAGCAGGTCCACGTCTTATGCTGGGGGCCCCAGAGCTGAATGCATTACTCCAGGTGGGGTCTCACAAGAGCGGAGTAGAGGGGGAGAATCACCTCCCTCGACCTGCTGGCCACACTTCTTTTGAGTCAGCCCAGGATGCAGTTGGCTTTCTGGGCTGCAAGTGCACATTGCCGGGTCATGTTGAACTTCTCATCAACCAACACCCCCAAGTCCTTCTCCTCAGGGCTGCTCTCCATCCATTCTGCACCCAGCCTGTATTTGGGCTTGGGATTGCCCTGACCCATGTGCAGGACCTTGCACTTGGTCTCCTTGCACTTCATGAGGTTCACATAGGCCCACCTCTCCAGCCTGTCAGGGTCCATCTGGATTGCATCCCTTCCCTCTGGAGTATCAACCACACCACTCAGTTTGGTGTTCTCTGCAAACTTACTGAGGGTGCACTCAATCCCATTGTCCATGTCCTCAACAAAGATGTTAAATAATACTGGTCCCAACATGGACCCCTGAGGGACCCCACTCATTACTGGTCTCCACCTGGACACCAAGCTGTTGACTGCAACTCTCTGAGTGCAATCATCCAGCCAGTTCCTTATCCACTGAATGGTCCATCCGTCATATCCATGTCTCTCCAATTTAGAGACAAGGATGTCATGCGGGACAGTGTTAAATGCTTTGTACAAGTCCATGTAGATGACGTTGGTCACTCTTCCCTTATCCACCAACGCTGTAACCCCGTCATAGAAGGCCACTGAATTTGTCAGGCACGATTTGCCCTCAGTGAGGCCATGTTGGCTGTCACCAATCACCTCCTTATTTTCCATGTGCCTTAGCATCGTTTCCAGGGGGATCTGCTCCATGATCTTGCTGGGCACAGAGGTGAGACGGACTGGCCTGTAGCTCCCCGGGTCTTCCTTTATCTCTTTTTAAAAATGCAGGTTATTTTTCTCCTGTTCTAGTCAGTGGGAACTTCATCACATTTGAAAAGTCGTGGCAGACTGGTGAAGAGTGGCTTAGCAACTTCATCTGCCAGTTCCCTCAGGACCCTCAGATGCATCTCATCACGTCCCATGGACTTGTGCACCTTCAGGATCCTTAGATGGTCTTGAACGTGATCTTCTCCTACGGTGGACAGTACTTCATTCTTCCAGTCCCTCCCTGCCTTTGGATTCTGTGAATTGGGCGGCATCGCTAGAGCACTTACCTATGATTGTACCTGTGCTCCAGTGTTTTCTGTTATTTTAGAAAAAAGTAATACTGATAAAGTATTTTTAGGTCAGCGTGATTAAAAACGTAAAAAGAGTTCTTGGTTTTTCTTCCTTCAGAAAGAATGCTTAGAATTGATCTTGTTTAATGATTGTTGTTCTTGTTTTTTAGGCTATACTGTAGTGCATCCATTTACACCAGTGGGGAAAAATTTAGAACTGCTTTTGGTGTGTGATAAGAAGGATCTGGAAAGTTGGCAGAAGCAAAATCTGCCATTGAGTATTGTGACTAGGTTAAAGGAAACCAGCAGAACAGAAATGAATCATATCAGGTACGTAGGGAATGTAAGCAGAAGAAATCCCAAACAGATCATCTCTTGGGTAATCTCAGTGATGGTGGTCTTTAGGAGTAAAAATAGTAGTGAGTTGTTCTGCTTTATTTTTATGATACTACAGTGTAGCACATGAAACTGCTAATATTTTGCCAGAATGTTATGCACGGCACTTGTTGGAGTGCTCAACCCTTCCATTCCTTTTTGGTACAGCTGTGAAGTGATGAGGATGATGTAGAGACAGAGGAGGTGTGCACTGCTTTGAACTGTCAAGCTCTTCAGAAGCTAATAACTGTATTTACATACAAACACTATGTTAGAAGGTGTCACTTAAGTAATAAAACACTGCAGTTAGGAAAGACCACAATTAAACATGTTCATTAACCATGTTCAGCCTCATTTTTCACCTTGTACATGTGTTACGGTATAGCTTATTTCAGGGATGAGTAGGCATTTTGTTACGAAGTTCAAAAAGAAACCCAAAACCAAAATAACTAATTCTGTTTCAAAAAAGGTTTAGAACTTCAGAACCAGTACCAGAACACTTGTAGAACCAGTATAAAAACATCTTACTCTACAGAAGTGGGAAAGACACAATACTGGCTTGTGCTCTGTGCACTAACATAAAGATTTGTTGCTAATGGATTTCTTGGGTATTTGCTTAAAGCAGGAGAGTGATTAGTCTGAATTAACAACTAGAAAGAGCCTTGTAACTGGTTCTGTCAAGCAGTCGTAATAATAGACACTGCTAATGCTCCCAAATTTAATTAATTCAATTCATTTTATTTGAAAATCCACTAGTTTTTGCAAGTGAAATTGTTAAATTCTTTTGTGCATTAACAGGTTATCATGTCTAGCCTTGTGTTTTGACCTTATTAAAAAATGTGCAGCTCTATATGAGTCTTTACCATCATTCCATGAAATAATGCATCCTGTCAGAATACTGCTTACACAACATGTGCCAGTGAATGAATATCCTGAACAAATGCAGGTATGTGTTCCTCAAGAATGAAATAATTCATACGATTGTTTTATTAATAAATTCTGTGATCTTCATCTGTGTGTAAACAAACAAAAAGCAAGTATAAGCATTAGTGAGATTTTTTCCCAAGGGTCAGGCATTTGCCTTTCATGCTCTTCTAAAATCATAGTGATGTTTCTGTGTAAAAACCAAAGAAAAGCTCAGAATGTTTAGAAAAGATATTTTTTCACTGTGTATCTTATCTTGCCCCTCTAATTGAAGAGAATAGCGCGTAACTTGTAATAAGGTAACATTCTATGAGTGACTTAATTTACAAGAATAGTAGTCCAATCATCCAGTTGCTCTTGTACTTTTGTAATGAATCTGTAAGACCTTGGTGCAACCAAATACATGTACCAAATTGATGAGATAGTACTTAAAACTGTCTACGTAAAACTAACATAGATGTGCCTCGTCAGCTACCTTACTTAAAACAGGGCAGTATTTATTTTTCTAGCAATGAGGTTCAAATTTTTAATCTGTCTCTTCTGAATGTAGCAGAATTATCCCTTCCTCAAAGAGGCATCATGTAATATCCTTAGAGAACAAGATTTTGTAACGTGAATGATGCAGAATGGCCTATATTTTTTGCCATCAAAATAAACAAAATGAACAATCATTCTTAAAATGACCCTGAAAGGCAGAGTCTGAGTCAAACTGGCTTTACTCTTGCTTCTTCCTCTATTAGGTGAAACTACCTGCAGATCTTTCTTATTGTCCCTGATACCATCTTAATAGACTTCCAAAAGTGTTTTAAAATTATCCAGCTTGGAAGGCTTACAGCATTTCAGTGTTAGCAATGTCCTAATGAATAGCAGTGGTTTTACCCAGAAAAAGAACATATGGGGAGAACATTACTGTTGATTCAATTTACAGTAGTTTGTGAACTATGGTGTCTTTGATATGCTTTTTAAATCATAATTTTATTTGCATTTTCAGGAATGGTATCACAGTGCTCTGAAAGAGCTAGAGAACAAAGTAAAACACTATACCCCGCTGATATGTGAGAAAAAGAAGCCAGTGCCATTGAAACAGTATACACCTAAAATTGTGAAAGTGTAAGTAAACCTAAAGCAACACTTGATGCAAAGGAAAAGTGTGTTTAAACGTTAAGATTTTCAGCAAGCTAGAAGGATTTGGAAAATAGGACATAATATAGATAACTTGTTTTTCTGCTAGATTTTGTGCACAAGTCACAAGGGACCAGCTACTTGGGTGGTAGGCAGGGAAAGAAAAAGGAAGGAGGAATTCTAAGAAATAGGGCAAAGATTATCTCGTGGAAAAAGTAGTACTGGAAATCAACTCTTGCCCATATAATCAATTTTAAATTAGTAAATTTCAAGACAAAAAGAGGTGGTTGTTATTATCTAGTCAGGTGCTTTACCAAATGCCAAGCACTCAAGTCTGAAGAACAACAATGAATAGTTCATATGTATATGAACTACATGAAGGTAAGGGTGGATGGTGAAAGTACTGAGGGATGCTTCACTGGTGCAAAAGATAAGGCAGAGTATTCCTGTACTTTGCATCACAGATCATAACAAATAATCAGTCAGATTAAGCATTCCTTTAAGCATATTTATGTGCCCGTTTCCTCTCTTTCCCCCAACCAAGCAGCTTTCTACCTTCCAACAGCAGCAATGACAAAAAACATGGGGGTTTTTTTTCCCCTTTTTTACAGAGCTTGCAATGACCATGTGCATTTTTGTATTCTGTTTTGGAATTAAATTTTAATAACAGTAGTTTGGTTTTGTGGATAATAGATCAATATTCTGATTCAGGAAGTCTGCCTTATATTGGCTGCCGACTTATTTAGCCATGTTGGCTATCTACAGGGGCATAAATTGTCTGCCTTATTTATTCTAGTAATTGAAGAGGACAGCTTTCCTCTGCTGTACGCATTTATCCCCGAGGAACTGATTAGACTTTTTCTGTAGAATTCATCTGCAGAGAAGCTCTGCAAAAACTTCAGGTATATTGGGAGAGTCCATCTTTCTCCAGACATCTTTCATTCTTCTATTCCAGCTTTTTCAGTCTGTTCAAAATGCAGGCTACATATGGGGGATTGAAGTGTAAATGTTGTCTGCTTGTTGTTTGCATCATGATGACATGCAGTTAGAAGGTCTGGTGAGTGGTTTTTACGGTATGTTCATTGGGCAGCTCCTTTTTTTGCAAGTTAATCATATAATATGCAGGAATTAAAATACCGAGTTAGTATTTGTACAAAAACTCACTCCTTATAAGCATGAAAAAGTTGTTTTTGTTAAGGTGTTCTGTGCTCACACATACATTCTCATTTCAGTTTAGAGTTTGGAAGAAAGCAGGGAGGCAGCAAGAAGGAGCAAGAAAGAAAGCAGTTGATTCAGAAGCATAAACGTGAACTTAAAGGAGCCATTCGTGAGATTCGGAAAGATAACCAGTTTCTGGCTAGAATACAACTTTCAGAAATCATGGAGAGGTAATGTAGCCTTTGTTTCAGCACCAGTTTGGGGGTTGTTCTGCTGTGTGTTCATTTCCTTGCTGCATGCCAAGACTGACAATAATGATGAACTGTATTAAACTTAAATAAATAAAATTAGACAATTTGGGGAAAAAGAAACACTTTCAATAGAGATAATTTAAAGTGTTTTCAACTTTGCAGTTTCATTTCTCTAGTTTAAGAATATGCAGAATGTTTTTAAATAAAGTGTGTGTTGGTGAAATTCAAGAGTTGGGGGACTTTTTATAAATTAATAATTATTGTCTAAATATACTTACTTATTTTCCCTAATATAATCTTTCTGAAATATTTTATATGTTGATTGTTTGTTTTACAGAGATTCAGCCAGAAAAAGAAAAGTGAAAGAGCTTCTTGGTAGCCTTGCTACACAGGAAGGTGAATGGAAAGCAATGAAAAGGAAAAAAGGGAAGAATTAATTGGGACTATTTACAGCAGGAAACTTTGTTTTTACTGCCATATAAAATACCCCAATCCTATGACTTTTGAACAGAATTTAATTGCACTCTTTGGATGCGTTCCTTTGAGGAGACAACATCATCAGATCTGTCTGAAAAAGTGAATCTGCTTATTGGAAAAATCCACAGGTTTTCATAAGGAAAATAAAAATAACACTTTTGTATGTGGTATACTTCTGTTTATTTTAATAATAGAGAATATTTGGATGAATTATCAGAATTATTAGGTGTGTGTGACCAGGTTTTAGTCTAACTTGAACTACACACACACACACACAAAAATTGTACAGCAGAAACCTTTTGTTATCTTCTTTAATATTGAATAATTGCAGGCAGCTCTCATAGTGGTAGTATATTTGCAATTTAAGCAGTAACATTTTAATTAGTCTGTAGCATTGGGACATTCTAATTCATGTATTCAGTGGAGTAATGGAATCGACTTTCAAGTAGAAGTCCTTTGTTAAAGCTGTACGTCCGTCTCTTCAGTGAGTTTTGAATTGAGCACAGCTCTGAAATTCTTAATAATCTAGGCTGGTTAACTAGAATTCCT
Organism: Fregata magnificens; assembly: GCA_013389945.1. Lineage (NCBI taxonomy): Eukaryota > Metazoa > Chordata > Aves > Suliformes > Fregatidae > Fregata > Fregata magnificens. Next base: position 40,293 of record WAAD01038333.1, on the reverse strand, counting down.
TAGTGTACTCATAACTGTCTGATTTAAGTGGACAGTGAAATCCTTAACTCTCTTCCACTTATTTTGTCATGTATGTCTAATTACTGGTAACTGCCCAGCATGACTTTGGAAAACATCTGCTCTTCAGATAGAGCCAATAAATACTGCTAACACTTTTTTTTTTTTAATACTATATTTGTGAGAAACATTGCAGTGAGACACAGAGCATCACAGTTACTTAAAGGTGCTAGTCTGAACTAGGTTCAGTATTGAGGTATTCACTGTAATCTACCTATTTGATAAGTTCAGTGACAGTTTTATGCAGTGAAGAAAATTGTAATATTTTCTTGGAAAACTCTTAGGAAAATGAAATCCCCTTTCACAATAATGTTCCAATTTCAGTCTAAAGAACAAACTGTAAAGAAGATCCTATAAAGAATGAACTAGTGGCTATGGTTCTTTACAAAAACAAAAAAAACCAAACAAAACCTCTTCCATTTTCAAACACTGTTTCTATATCTGATCTATTGGGTTTTGGCCAATAGGTAACTCAGACGTGGTAATGCTTACCTACTGTTCATGAAGAAAGACTTAAACGCTGGCAGTAAATCTGATTTAACAGTTAATCTGGTTGTTTCAGACTGGCTTAGAATGTTTTCTTTGTTCTGTTTTTTTGTTCGGTTTTTTCAAATGAGACTTGTAATGGAAGCAGGACTAAAACTAGGAGGGGATGAGTTGAAACACTTAGGCTTTAAACTCTAATGACAAAACTATCTTTGTAAGGTAAGTCTTGTTAAAGGTTTTTTCTAGGTATGTTAAAAGAGAAGAGCCCTTTATTTGAAGAAAAGGGCTTTTATTGAATCTCAGTGCGACTCTAGCAATGCAAGTAATGTGTGATTATCATCAGCTTTTTTGGCTTGCAAAACCAGTTGTATTAAGTGTTAAAATAGGCTGGATACTAGGTATGTGTGAGGTAGATACTCATGTCACACAAAAATAGTAAGATTTCTGTGTTTGAAATTCATTCATGCTTCTGAAAACAAATATATTTTCAGCTAACCTTTCCAAAATCAGTAAAGCCATCTTCTAAAACTTCAAAGAGATCTCAGAAGGTCAGTATACCTCCTGTTTTATTTCCATTTGGCACAGTATGGATTTTTTTCTTCCTTAAAAAAATAAAGTAGATTATCTTTAAAAACAAAACTTTTTATATAGTTCAAGCCAAGAACTTAAGACTGAAGCAATGAGGAAGGGGCTAAGTTCCTATTTCGTGCTATGAATCAGCACTTTCAGTTTGGGGTTTTAGTCCCAGTATAGTTCTCCTTTGCACAAATAAACTGTCCAAAAAGTATTATTGTTTATTTATCTGACTTTATTTTTCCAACAGCAAGTAGCTTCAGAGGATTTACCCAGCCCAGAGAGGCTGACAGCTGCACTTTGATTCTGGGACAGTGATTTTTGATACCACTTGCAGTTTGTTATTCCTCAGTGGGGGAGGTAAGAAAGAAAGAAGGGACAGACACAAGTAAGATGGGATGATAGTGTTTGTGGGNTTTTTTTTTTTTTTTTTTTTGGAACAAGAGAATGAGAAGGGATGTCTTGCAATGCCGACGAAAAAAGATAAAGGACAGGGAAACCTCAGTTGATAAACTTGCATGACTTTTGGAATGTCAGATTGAAAGTAGTTGTGTTTGAAATCATGCTGAATGAAAATGGCTGCGTGCATTTTTACAAATTGTCAATATCTAAAATCAGATTTAAAATTATAAATTTGGGACTAATGGTGATACTTAACATGTAATATTTTGCAGGACTACCTAGTCTTGTCTCAGCTTAATAATCAATATGGTGCGATAGTTTTGCCATTGCCTAGCTACCATAGTAGCTAGGCAATGGTGGTGCTCTGATACCGTAGAAGGTGGTAGGAAGGTCTGGGCACTTGGACTACAAAGGGCTTGGACAAGCTTGAGAGTCAGCAAACCCTTTCTCATAGAGTTTCTTGAACACAGTCACATTCACCAATTATTTTCTTGTCTATTAAACCAGGAATTGTCGTAACAGGCCTTTTGACACATCTGTTATCAATTATAAATCTGTTATTAATTAGCCAAAAAAAGAAACTATTCTGTAACTACAATCAAGTCAGACACAAAAAAGGAAAATTACCGTTTTGCCTTTAGTTCAGCTGACTGTTCAAGGTAATTTGTCTGTTGTCATGAGCTATCCCAGAGAGTAGCTACCCTGAATATGAATACTGTAAAGAATAGAGTGAGAATAAAACTGTTCAGCTAGAAATTGCATAAATTACCTTATTTATGACAGCATGAAAAGCTTCCTCATTAGTTTGGTCCTTTGGTTGTCAGTTGAAAGCTGGTATGCAGTCTGATATTCTCAGTTGTGCCTTGCAGGAGTTATCATCTACCATGGTGTAATCATACTCTGTGTAAGCGATCACTTTTTGCCATCAGCTTCTGCTGTATGGAATTACTGAGGCTGCTCCTGAGCTCAGTGGGCAGAGTTTATTGTGAAGCAAAAATGGAGCTGTGTTGGGCAGAGGCCGGTGTCTCCAGTACTGCAGCCTGTTCAGCCATAGGAACTGGTGGGGCTGCTTTCCTCTCAGCGTGCCTTCTGGGCATTTGGAAAAGATAAACAAGCTATGACTTAAAACATTTGGCAGCTTTATCATAACTCTTGAGACTGTGAGGTGTGACATATTCAGGGGGCCAAAACCTTCCCACAAATGTGCTCCTTTTCTCTCCGAGTTTGTCACCTAAGCTAAACAGGTACATTCTCAGTCCTAAATATATTTGCTGTGCCATCCTGCGTAGTTAAAATGACTGGTTATTTGTAAGGGTTTGGTTCTTGGGGGTTCTGTTTTGGGGGTTTTTTTTCCAATAAATTAGGTCTGTAGTGGATAACTTAAATTTTTCCGGTCAGTCTGAACACTGGCTGAGTATAAAATACTGACTAAGATGAAGACCCTGTGTGGCATTAAGTCCTTTAAAATATTGGTGTTTGGGTTAATGCTATTGCTCTTTAGCAATAGAGCAGGGAAGTAAAAGCCAGAGTGGAAGAGGTGTTACTTGGAAAAAAAACCCAAGACTGATATAAGAAAAAAATCAGTGTTAATAAGTGTAGTTAAACCCCAAATTTAAGTTATTGTCTCTCAGACCTGCAAGGTTTTGGCCTGGCCTTCCATTGGGACAGGGTGGGCAATGACCTATCTAGTTCTATAAACAGCACGATGTGTTTACATGCAGGATTGTATGACATGGTTGACTGCAATAACAAAACTGGGCTCAGTGATCTGCGGAAGCTTTAAGCTGGTAGGTTTAACAACAGGAAGAGCTGGATTTTTTTTCTTTTTTTTAAATGCATCTGAATTCAGATGGTGTCTGGTCAGTTATATACAATTATTCAGAGCCAGAAGAATATATCTACATATATTTTCCAGGCATTAAATGATTAGTCATGCTTACTCTGGAGCACCTCAAAGCAGAAGTTTGCCTCCAAGTCAGCAGCGATCCTTTTGTAATCATTCGGTTTTCAGAGTATGTACCATATCCACCAAATTCCTTTTCTCACACCAAACTGAGTGCATAAAATGGTCAGGTAAACATGAGAGTAGCAGCTCACTGGTAGACTTAACTGGCACATTAATCCTGATGCCACGCTTAGATAAGCTCCTCCAAATCTAATCTGTTGGGGAATTCATGACAGATGTCACTGGTGAGTGAAAGGTCCTCATCCAAGTGTTAATAACTATAAATCGACACCACCGAGGGCACAGTATTACCTTGAAGGGAACCAGAAGTCCTGTCAACACCTGTATTCATTTGCTTTAAACCCTTGGGTGGCAGAGCCTTATGTATTTATGAAGATACATGTGCTTAGTTTGCTTGTAACGACATACTCACATTTTAATTACGCAGCTTGGATACCAGACATGGCTGGACAAGAGAACGACGTTTTCTTTCGCAACTACCTTTTTCTGTTTGTCAGAAAACAGGAAATTTTCATTCATCAAAACCACAGCTAACTGCGGCTGTAACGTGGCTATGTTGCAACTAATGAAAGAACATCCCTCTCTTCTTGGGACAAGTGTGTTTTCATTTAAAAAAAAAAAAAAAACACAAAAACAAAAACAAAAAAACTTTAACGCAAGAAGGAACTGTTGTTTGAGGTACGAGATACCCGGTTAAACTGTTAATTTACGAGGACCGAAGCTACATCGACAAGGCACTTCCCTCATCCTGGGTTTTAAGTCCCTCTCGGCCGCCGGGCCCTGCCTCGCCGCTCCCTCAGCCCCGAGCAGCGGCGG
>WAAD01038333.1:1193-35977 GCA_013389945.1 Fregata magnificens | reverse complement strand
GGTCTGGGCCGGGCACGGCTCGCCTCAGCGGGGCGGCGAGTCCCCGGGGGCTCAGCCCCGGCGGCGGCGGAGGAGGAGGAGGGTGCCTTGCCGAGGGGACAGCAGGTCCGCGCCGCGGACACCACATCTCTCCAGGGCCGTCCCTTTCCCGCTCGGCGGCCCCTCTGCCCTCTGGGCTTCGGCTGCTCTGGGAAACCGCCTTTTTTTTTTTTTTTTTTTCGCTCCCCCCTCCTCCCCGATTGAAACTCCTGCTCTTGACCTGAATCAGGACTTTGTTAAGGAGTCAGAGGAGCCTTCCCAAGGCTTATCAAGGTAAAGCCGGGCCTAGGAAATTTCGGAAGGGGGGAATGGGTGGTAAGAAAACACCAGAAGGATGAAATTCTTCCTGCTGGTTGATGACAAATCTTTGTGCGTTAGGGCAGGGCCGGCTTTTCTGCTGATCCCTTCCTGAGAGGCACAGCATCAAACCTCGGCCCGGCCGGCTGGAGGTGGAAGGCAGAAGTGATGAGACACAGATGGCGATGGCTGGGGAGAGCCGAGGCAGAGCCGAGCGAGGGTCAGGGACACGAGTGCCCGGAGAAAGAACTTCCCTAAACTCCCCCCACTTCAAACATGTCTCACAGAAATTAAATGTCATGGTAGAGGTGAAGTGTTTTGTTTTTGCTGACAGGATGCCAGGACCTATAAAATGTTTCGTGGTTTCCGGCCTAGCAAAAAATATGGAGAGGTTTGAAGAACAAAACTAATGGAGCACAAAGGCAGAAACATGTAGTACCTTGGGATATTGCGTAAGGGAAATTGCAACCACGTAGCCAAAAGCGGAGCTGAATGAAAGGTCAGTGCTAGCATCAATAGGTTCAAGCCTCATGCTAGCTGAAATGGCAGTAAGGGTAAGGTGTAAAGGATGTTACCCTGTGTAAATAACCCTGGAATAAAGTTCAGCTTGGTCATAAAATTCAGTGGATGAATAAACAAATTGTGAGGAAAAACAAGATAGAATCTGCCACAATGAACCCATCCCTCAACTGTTGGCTGGACAGACCTAAAGCCAGGGAGGATTTGTCTAAAGGAATGGTTGTTTTGGCTCCAGATGCTCTTATATCATTTGCATAAACAAATAATGCTAAATATTTGTAGCGGTGGTGACTTACCATTTTAAATAAAAGGATCCTGAACATAACCAAACTGCTCTGTTCACTAGCAGATTTAAGAGCGTTATGCCAAGAGTTTAATAAATGGATTGCAGGTGGCCCCTTCCATATTTACCTCATGGTGTTTGAACTTTAGTAATGCTTCAGTGCTAGTAAACTGAATCCACAGGTAAAAAAATGTCACAATAATATTTATTGCTGAGCATAACAAAGTGTTATGATCTTCAATTAGTATAATATGATGTTATATGCACAAGTGCCTTGTGTACGTAATATGGTACGTCTTGTCTGGAGTAGAAGTAAGATTAAGAATTGCTCAGTGTTTCCAATCCTGACTCATCAAAGTCAATGGAAATTTTGGTATTGGTTGACTTTATTGGATGAAATTCTGTCTCCTTTTTCATTTGTCTAGTGCAACAAACATTCAGGGAATTTTGCAGTAGAAGGGACTGCAAATTTGATTGTTTTATGACTGAGATACACTGCTTTCCAAGTCTGAAGTTTGCAGTTTCATGGTTTGTGTGTTACTCCTTGATGTTGCTATCTGTTGAAACTGAGTTTTTTTCAGGATATGGACTGACTTCTTTATTTGTTAAATACTAAACCTGATATGGCCTGCATCCTTGTTTAGGTCTTTAAGACAGTTTTGGGGTATTATCAAAGAAAGTTGATAGTTCTGATATTTCTGACAAACTAAAATGCTACCTTAATCACTTGATGCCCCAACTCATATAGCCTATCAGTGGCTGTCATCCAGAGAAAGAAAAATAAATTTCAAGTTCAAAATTTTGTTGTGTTGATTCTTGAGTTGCTGTTGCTCTCCAGGATTTATCTTGAAGACAGCATTCCTGCAATAGTTAGGAAGTCTACCTTATTTTTTTTTTAATTGTTATTGCTTTAGCCATTTCTAGTATACACTGAAGGCATAAATAATCTATCAGTTAGATATTCAAAACAAGAGTGCCCCTTTCTTATCTATTTACTGTAATGCAGAGTTGAAAACATTTGGGGAAAATTGTATTAGCATTGCTACATGTTAACAAACTTCAAATGCTCCTTAGTTCTGTTTTATTTGGGATGCTCCTATAATACAGTTTGTTATCTTACTGCCCTTGTAGCCTGTTCTTCATGTGAGGAAACTTGGTGCTCGGCTAATAACCAAGACTAGAGAGTTGAGGTTCCTGCTCCCTTGAAAACCAGGTAGCTTAATATAGCCATAGCTTATATTTATTCTTGTGCAGTCTGTAGAAAGTGAGAATGAATCAGCAAGATACTATTATGAAGGGCCTTCAAAATACTTCCTGTTGACTGGATATAAATGTAATTTTTTAGAAGCAGAGTGCCTGGGAACATGGCCCTGCAAGAGAGAGAAACCAGCAGCAGCTCCATCAATGCCAAGCAAGAACAGAACTGCAATCGTGTTATTACAATTGTCTTCCTGGCACTCTTCATCGACTTGTTGGGATTCGCTCTCATCTTGCCACTGTTTCCTTCCATCCTTGATTATTACAGCCAGACTGAGGTAAGCAACAGAGAAAGTCAGCCTGCTGAAAATGTTAGGTGTGAGATCTTTAAGGAAGGATGGAAGAAAAATCCCTTGCCTTGGGGCAAACCTGTAGGCAGAATAATAATATCCAGAACATTTAAATGGTTCATGGACTGCATTTGTTTGTGAACTTGCATGAGACTCTTCTCTCTTGCTTTTTCATTAAGATGAGGGATTTGTTTTGCAGGAAATTCAGGTATTTCTTAGGGGCTAGTCCTTGTAATTACTGGTGCTTTTGCGACTTACACTGATGTCACTAGTGAGACAGAGTAAATGACAATCCATAATGGATCTGCATACTGGGGTTTATCTAAGAACCAAAGAGATAAGAGCTTTTACCCTACTTGAGTATTTCACACACTCTCTTGCTCTCACCCCTAGCATCATGTTCACTAGGTCTTAACTTCCATTCTTAGCAGGGAGCTGGCTGCTGGTCTGGGAATGCAGGGTAGAAAGTTGTTTTGGTTCCCTGCTGTGCAGCTGCTCACAGTTACCATTCTCAGATGTTGCTGGACAAGATGAAGATGTTGTCAGGGGAGAATTATTTTTGCAGCCCACACCTCTGTCTTGCAGCCCCTTTCTAACCCCACTCCAACTGCAGCTGTAGCCTTTGTCTTTCTTACAACCCTATCTCTAACACTAACCATGGGCTCTGATCTTCCCTGGCTTCCAGTGTATTTCCTGTAGCCAAGATCTTCACCTTCTTTTCAGGGCCCCCTTCTTTTCAAGTCCTCCTTTTCAGGAACCATTTTTTTTTGCACCACCTCTTCTTTCTGGACCTACAAGCCCCTGGTTCTCCCAGTCTAAATAGTGTATGTGCAGAGGGATAGAGTGTGTCTCGTTGCTTTATTAATTGAAGGATTCAGGACATGGCACTTTTGTTTTGTTCAGGTTTTAGTAAGTATCAGGCCTGATGGTTTAAAAAGGTTCAAATTCAGACATTCCCCCACCCAAAAACATACACCCAATTATCTGCTACCTGTTAGCATTCACAATTTAAGCTATTTTTAGCCTATGACAACTGATCACCCAGGACATTTTCCCGAGGAGGAGGGAAGGAATCATCTAACATTACCTCTAGTTCACTAAGCTCTGATACTGTCTGTGAAAATAAAACAGAGAAACTGTCTTCCTGCTTCTATTTCCCAGCTGTCTGTTTTGCAGGATGGATTCTATTTGTCATTGCAACGTGGTGTGGACTGGTTTGCGGTGATGGTTGGGATGCCTCCAGAGCGGAAATACAACAGTGTCTTGTTTGGAGGTATGGAAATTAAATAAACAAGCTAGCAGACCCCCTCCAAAAAATAGTGTGGTGTTTTCAAGTTATTTACAGTGTTGATGTGAGGAATGATGAACGATGAGGAAAATGGCAAGAAATATAAAAAGCATACTTGCCTGTTAAGTTAGATTTAGACTTAAATGACACGGAAAATGTCTCTTACAGTAGGCTATAAATGGTTTCGGTTTCACCACACCGATAGCAATGAAGAGTTGGACAGTCCCATCTCTGTCATTTGGAGACACCTAGACAGGCAGGAGGAATGGGCCAACAGGAACCTTCTGAAATTCAGTATGGACAAATGCGAAGTCCTGCCACTGGGAAGGAGTAGTCCCTTGCAGTGGTACAGGCTGGGTGCTGACTGGTGAGGAGCAGCTCTGCTGTAAAGGCCCTGGGGGTCCTGGTGAGCAGCAAGCTGAGCATGAGCCAGCCCTGACAGCAAAAGTGCCAACAGCATGTGGGCATGCAGAGCAGAAGCAGAGCCAGTAGATTGAGGGAAGCGATTGTCCCCTCTACTCAGCACTTGTTAGACCACATCTAGAGCATTGCATCCAGTTTTGGCCCCCCAGTACAAGAAGGACATTCATAAACTGCAACGAGTTCAGCAGAGGGCCAGGAACACAGAGGGTCTGGGGAGCCTGGGCTTGTTCAGCCTGGAGCTATTAGCACCCTTCCAATACCTGTGGGGAGGTTATCGAGAAGACAGTGAGGCATTTCACTGTGGTGCATGGTGGGAGAAGGAGAGGCAACAGGCATAAATAGAAGCAAGGGAGGTTCAGACTGGAAATAAGGAGGAACTTTTTCACAGTGAGGATGGCCAGTGGAACAGGTTGCCCAGAGAGGTTTTGTAGTCTCCATCCTCAGAGGCTGTCAAACCCTGACTGGATGAAACCCTGAACAATCTGGTCTGACCTCATAGGTGACCCTATGAGCTGGCGGTTGGAGTAGGTGACTTCCAGAGGTCCCTTTTAACCTGAATTATTCTATGATCTTGCCAGATTTGTTCTACAGATTGCTACAGAACTACAGGCCTGCTGTTCCTTATTGTCAGACTGCCAGCTGAGGGTCAGAAGCCTGCTGTGCTAGACCCTGCACAGTCAGTGAAATTACTCTTCCTTCACAATTGATCCACACGTGATTGGAGATCAATCAGTAGGAAACACCTGAATTAGAAGCTTGTGAGTTCAAGTCTCACGTCCCTGCTGGGCAGCTATAGTGCAGCACTGCTTCTAAATCTCATTAGTCCTATTAAAAGCAGGAGAGCTGCTGACTTGCTGTCACTAGGAGACTCTGGTGAGGGTGAGCTCCAGCAGGAGTAGTGCAGGAGATCCAGCAGCATGTATGTCATGTTACATATCAGAGGCTCTTTTGGCTCCTTGTGATCTGGAGAGTTGTGAGGAAACTGGGATTTCAGAGTATGAAGATGTGGGGTTGTCTGGGTTAATTTTAATTGGAAATGTCTAGACGCTCTCCTTTTAGTGAGCTGAGGCCTCCCCCAAGATAAAAAAAAGGCTTTTAAACTTAAAAAAAAAGAAAAACTTTATTAGAATATAAGTGTGAATGTATTGTTACTATTTAAAGTAGGTTTTTTGGGTTTAACAGACAGTTTATAAACAATTTTCCTCTTTCCCACAGTGTCCTGGCAGGCATGTTTTTGTTTCTGTGCTCATTTTCAGTCAGATTACTGGCTTTGAATGGTTTCTTTAATCCCTCAGAAACTGCTTTCTGTCTCCTCCAAGGCCTGACTGCAAGCCTTTTCCTTGTTCCTTCTCTCTGTCTCAGGCTTTGTTTAAACAAGGGGCTGGGAGCTCACAGTTGTGTCCAACTTGGTGCCTTTCCTTTTACCTGCTGTGTCCTGTACTCTAGGGAGTGCTGTATCTCTTGACTTGGCTCAGTTGCTTTCAAGGGGAAGGAGAAATCTCCCTGCTCCTTCCAGTGGAGTCCAACTGACTCTTTTGCCGTTTGAAGAAAATACAGCATCTAACTGGGAACATGCAAATAAAATAGACGCTGTTTGTCTCAGAAAGGAAGCTGGTATCCCCTGCTGTTTTCTCTCTAGGAGAAAAGTATTGAGAGAAATGTATTTAGAAGCAGTATTGAGTAGTGATGGGAATGTCCAGTAATTACCTGGCAGCCACAGGTGGTGAGGGCACGGGCAAAGTGGCTGAATTAACCTGATACCTGTCACATTTAACTCCATCTCTTCTGCTGTCTTTGATGACAGCTTTTCTTAATGAGCCATCTAATTTGCTAAACCAGCAGAAAACTTTTTTTTTCCCCTTTTTTTTCCTGGATTAGTTTTCTGCCAGATTGAGTTGAATTAGCTCCCTGGAGAGTTGACCAAGGCTGCAGAAGCAGGGGAAGATGGACAAGCCATCTTAGTTGTAGTCAGCTCCTGTCTCAGTCCATCTTGTCTGGTTGCACCTTAAATGGTTAGAGTGGAAAGGTTCATTATACTTGTGATGTTCAGCAGAGGCCACTGCAGTCTTCCTGCGGCCTGCATTTCTTCATTGCCTTCATCTGCAACAAGAAGCATAGGATTGGAAAGATACTTGCAAGATCATCTTGTTACTTCTTCCAGTGCAGGATATATTCTGCTCTCTTTCATCTTTGGTTAGACTGCAACCTCTTCAGGGCAGAAACCTTCCCTGCCCTTGTCAAGGCCCTGAGGGCACCAATACTCAGTTGCGGTAACCAGCCTTCACCCACATACTTTCTGCCCAGTGCTTCAGGAGCTGCATTTCAGGTCAGGCCTGGGTCTTGCCTGAGCTATATCGTAGGTATAGACTTGTCTCTAGGTCTGTCTCTGGCCCTGTCTCTTGGATGAACCTTGGACCTACATAGCAGGTGTCTTATCTCCTGAATGGACCTACATCGTAGTCTTGTTTCCACTCCTTTCTCTGACCCTGTCTCCTGTTGGTCCTGACTGGACTCCCTGGATGGACCTGATGTATAACCCTTGCCTTGCCTGGGACCCTGCTAGCGGCACCCTGCTCTGCCCAACCTGCCTGGATCGTGTGGGACTGTGCCCTGCTTCGTGAGGGCACTGCCAGTGTTGTGGTCACCCTCAGCTCCTGGCTCATTCCCCTGTGTGGAACAGCGCTGCTTTTGCTGCTCCCTGGCTATGAAGTGTTTGGCATGTCTGGGTTTTTTAACAGTGCTAGAAATAAAAGGAGGAAAACTTGTCTCTCATTAACATGAACTGCCAGTGTACCAATCTATAAGATTGTGGCCAGCAGGTCGAGGGAGGTGATTCTGCCCCCCTACTCCACTCTGGTGAGACCCACCATCTGCAGTACTCCGTCCAGCTCTGGAGTCCTCAATACAGGAAAGACATGGACTTGTTGGAGCGGGTCCAGAGGAGGGCCACAAAAATTATCAGAGGGATGGAACACCTCTCCTATGAAGAAAGGCTGAGAGAGTTAGGGTTGTTCAGCCTGGAGAAAAGAAGGCTCCAGGGAGACCTCATTGCAGCCTTTCAGTACTTAAAGAGGGCTTATAAGAAAGATGGGGACAAACTTTTTAGCAGGGCCTGTTGCGATGGGACAAGGGGTGATGATTTTAAACTAAAGGAGGGTAGATTTAGATAGATTTAAGGAAGAAATTTTTTATAATGAGGGTAGTGAAACACTGAGACAGGTTGCCCAGAGAGATGGTAGATGCCCCATCCCTGGAAACATTCAAGGTCAGGCTGGACGGGCCTCTGAGCAACCTGATCTAGTTGAAGATGTCCCTGCTGATTGCAGGGGGGTTGGACTAGATGACCTTTAAAGGTCCTTTCCAACCCAAAGCATTCTATGCTTCTATGATTTTTTACACAGTTTTTGGGGCTTTTGAACTATCATAAGCAGCTGTTCTCCCCAAGGTGTTCAGTATCCATATTCTGCCTTCCTCAAAGTTGATGGCAGCAGAACTTTTGGTCTCTCTCTCCTCTGCCTTTTAAAGCTTTGACAGCTGAATGATCTGAGACATACAATCCAGTTTTTCCTTTAGAGAAAAACTGACAGCAAGGCATTTTTTTGCCTGCTTGCTGAGAGTGTAGTGCAAATTAGTAAGTGTGTGAGGTTAGAAATGGCAAGAGAAAAGAGGAATTAAAGATCACAGAAGCTGGGGGCAGATTTCAGAAGGCTCTTGGAGTCTGTTGGAATCACTCCTACCTTTTAGGGTGCCTCACTAACAGCAGTGCTTATGTCCTTCTTTCCATGACAAGAAGGAAAGAAAAGCTAATTAAGTGTGACAGAATCAGGTTCAAACAATCAAAAAAATCTTAAAAGAACTGTGACTGTTAAAGCTGCATTATCTCTACTTTAAGAACATAAAATTTATGTAGTCAGTTGGGCAAGCGTTGGAGAATCATTTCAAACCCTTTCTCACCAGTGAAGTAACCAGCGAATCATCCAGTTTATGCCTGTTACTCTGGTCTGTCTGTATTTGCTGCCTCAGTTAAATAACAATGCAAGATCGGTGTTTTGAGGGTGGCTTAGTTTCAGAGACAAAGCTGTTCTTTATAGCTGTTGTTTTACATCTAATTGCGTACTTTTAAAGGATGTAATGGAGTGATAGGTGTGGAACAGGTTGGCTGTCTTTGTATTTAAGATTAAGGCAGCAAGTCTAATGAGATATATATATATTTTTTTTTTTTTTTTTTTTAGGTCTCATTGGCTCAATCTTTTCCATCCTACAGTTTTTCTCCTCTCCCCTCACTGGTGCTGTGTCAGACTGCTTGGGCAGAAGACCCGTCATCTTGATGACTGTGGTATGTGTCTCGTGCTGATTTTAGTCATGCCATCTCAATACACAGTTGAAGGCACTATGGTCTTGTGGTTAGCACAAAGGATTGGGAAATTGAACGTTCTAGGTCTGATCGTTGTTGGCTGCTTCTTGCCAAGTCACTTGGTCACACTTCCAAATGCAAGTACTTAAGCTGAGCTTCCCAGATCCAGAATTGTACATAGGAGGCACCAAAAAACCTTTCTGTTGCTGGGATTTTCCAAAATCCCTTTCCCCTGTGTACAGGAGTATGACTTCAGATGCTCTGTTTACAAATGTTAGCCTTAATCCCTGTATGTTTTAGTTCCCCAGGTGACTAAATGAGGGCTGATCACTTCATGACCTGTTTCACAGAGCCTGTGGATTGTTGGTCAGGAAGTGCTATATAGCAGTGTAAGATGTGTTTATTATGAACATGAACATTCTCCAAAACATTTTCTCTGTTGCTGGTATGGGGTTCTAATTACAGAAGCAGTGCAGAGCAAGTGCGTACACACGTGGAGGAACTTGGCAGCAAATGACATACAAATCCCCCTATCCTGTAGGCTTGTGGAGAGTGAATTAAATAAACACGTGTGCTTATGATTGATTATGAGATTTAAGGGCTAGAACTGTGAATTTTTCTTATTTTGAAATCAGAATTCTCTTGAAGTTGGAAACAAGTGGAGCGGGATGTACAAAAGTGGTTTTGTGCCCAGGACTGATCTAGCTCCCTCTGAACTTTCTTTGCTCTTCTAATTTTATTAGTAATCTCACATTTATATGAAGTTTGTATGGATTTGTTTCTACTTCTTTTATATCACTGTCCAGAACATAGTGCAGTATCAGTATATTCAGACATTTCTGTTACATGGGTTTTGGAACAGCTGTTGAAAAAAAAAAAATTTTTAAATGTTTAGCTGTGAAGTATGCAGAAATGATATCAACTTTGCTCTGCTTTATAAAGAACCCTTTCTTGCTTCTGCAGATGGGTTTGATAACATCATACGCACTATGGGCTGCCTCTAGGACTTTTGGCGTTTTTCTTCTCTCCAGGATTGTAGGTGGAATAAGCAAAGGGAATGTCAGCCTCTCCACAGCTATAATTGCTGACTTGCACTCTCCAAAAGCACGGAGCAAGGGCATGGTGAGTTACACATGTGGGGTATATGTTTGGGTTTGCTGGGTAAATTTTAATTGATTTCAGGTGCTCAGAATGTCTTCCTCAGGTGTGTATTCATTGATCAAGTGAAAACATGACTTTATATACTACCTCGCTTCTGAAAAGATGCCAGATCATTTTGCTGGTGAGCTCTCAGACTTTACTTGTCAATGACTTTTACCTACAAGTGAAACGCAGATGCCCTAGAGGTGGAAAAACTACCTGTGTAAGTGTTATAACTGTTACTCCTGCTGATAACTGTAATCCTCATTATAATAGCTGAGAAATCGAAAGGTCTTATGGCCCAATTTTGGTAGCTGGAAGCCAGTTATAGGACAACCCATTTTTCTCACCTTCCCAAATTGCGGAAGCACAGCAGCACTGTAAAGCACAATGTGCCTCCTGACTTCCTTGGATGCTGTACTGGCTTCAGGATCTGAGCTCAGTGGATAAAGGATGTGACATTTGGCTGACTGAGCCGCAAGTAATATCAACAGCTGCCCTGTCCTCTTCCAGAAGGCAGTGGACCAGATGGAAACACCCTGCAGGCTGAACTTTGCCTGTGAATTACCAGTTAGATCTTTTATCTTACAAAAACCTTGGGGGCCCAAACTTCTCTTAACAGATTGTTATAAGCCACTATGTGGGACAGCTGCTTCTTGGGACGGGAAAGATTTGGATTTCAGAGTGATAACTAATGAATTTTCCAAGCAATTTATTATAGTCCTGGTGAGCCAAAGTATATTTTTATTTATGGAGAGAGATAGCCATACAGCACTAGTAAATAAAACGGGTTAGGGCCTATTTTTAGGGCCTGAGAGCAAGTCACTTAGTACAGCATGGCTTGCGTCCATATGGCTATACTCTCTTCTTTTTCAGAGCAGAGTAGGCATGTTCATTCTGCTTTCTGGGAAGAGAATAGCATCTGACTGATGCTATTCCCAGACTGTGATGGGGCATTGCCTGGAAGAGTGCTAGCTAGGCAGGCTGAAACAACACTGGAGACTGTGAGGTGACACCTGAGTGTGCCCTGGCCTTATTTAGTGTAGTACTGTAGGTATAGTTAAACAGACTCAGGAAAGCAGGAGGATTGTGTCCTGGGATGACACATTTGGATCCTGCATACGCGAGTATACATCTTTGAATGTCTCTTGAAGAAAATGAGCCGAATCCTGCACCGTTGTATTCTTAAGCAGTCTCACTGAGGCTGATGACTCAAATCAGTGCCCGTTCAGGCTCCCATCCAGTGTGTACAGATTCTACCTCTTTTCCTATGTGCTGGTTTCATAATGAGTTCATAAATCCTCTTTGGTACTTGCACTAAATTCAGGTTGTTCTGGGAAGCCTCTCAGCCTGTTTGCTCTATGAGACATAAATTCCTGAATACAGAAATTGCCAAAGTGTTTTAGAAGATATAGACATCTTTATGAATTCCTACCATGGTGCTGTCCTCCCTTCTCCAGTTTTACACTACAAAAGTTTATCCTATGGCTGAAGGATCTGCTGGCTGAGCAGTCCCTGAGGTGAGAATCATTATTTCCCTTCCCAGCTTCCTTTCACTCATAACCACATTGCAGTTTGTTTCTGCCACTTTCCTGACTAGACAGAAAATAAAATCAATTATTTGGAAATAACAGTTTTCTCACACTGGTCATTGCTGTGCACTCCCTATGTCCTCAGCGTGGTTACGTTCCATATCTGGTTGCATTTCTTTAAGGTAAATGACAGGAAATCCAAATTGTTTTAGAATTGAGCTACCTGAACAAACTGGTGTCTAAAACTACATGTCTGTGTTCATTGTATCACTGCAGGCAATGATTGGTGTTGCTTTCTCCCTTGGTTTTACCCTGGGTCCCATGATCGGAGCTTACCTAGCCATGGAGACAGAGAAAGGAGAAGTCTTCTATCTTCGTTCAGCAATGTTAGCACTCATGTTTGCTGTGGCTGATTTAATTTTCATCTTCTTCCTACTTCCAGAGACACTTCCCAAAGAAAAACGGGTAAATGGACTATCAATCTGAAGATCTGTGTTTCTTGCAAAAACAGGATTTGAGAACTGTTGAAATACTGGAAACAATGAAGAAGGTGCTGAGCCAGTATATCGGGAATTTAGCTCATTCCTGGGACTAGGATTTAATATTATTATTCAGGCTGGTGTCAAAGTGGTTGCATGATGGTCCCATCTCCTAGCCCAGTGTAATATGAGAAATTCTTTATAGCTAACATGTCTGCTTAATTGCTGGGTTTGGTGTGTTAGGTTTATATTTCTCAAAAACTAATGGGAGCCTAGGAGGAAGAGGGTGAATTTTAAACTATGATCACAGTGACTCCCTTGGGGATGAGTTTCAGCTAATCATAAAAGTAAATGCATCAGAAACTGGATTTTCTTTCATTTAGCCAGTATATGTTAGTATATGTTAGAAATTATCTTATTTCTTATTATCTATCTTGTCTTTGCCGGATTATTTCGAACACTCAAGTAGCAAATGGCTCTTATCTCTGAGCTGTGCTGTCTTCCACAGATACAAAATATCTACATGTGCTAAAATTTAGTGACTGTTTGGATTTGTGGGGCCAAACATTTATTAACATGAGGATTTAATATTGTGTGATCAGACACTGCCCAAGATATATCTGACTAAAAGTCTCTTGGAACAGCCTCCTTTGCTAGTGTAAGAGAGACTGAATTCAGCCCTAGATATCTGGGTGAAACGCTCGATTTAAGGCCTTCAGATGGATTGGATCTTTCCTATCGTCCCTTGTTTCTAAGCAGCACTCAGCTGTTGAAGCGTGCGTGGTTTCTGGGTAGCCAAACCCATCTGACGCTGAAAGTTGTTCAGGGAACTTTTGTCTGCAAAGCTCCTGCCAGGGCAAAACTTCAGACCTTCCCTGAGTGTTTCCCAGCAGGTTGTGTCCCATGTGAAATTGGTTGCTCACGTTATCTTCCCAAGCGCTACGGCTATTTTATTATTTTTTTAACAGCTCTTCCATGTGTCATCTGTTCCCCTTTCCTATTTGGCTGTTTCTAAACATTCCAGATAAAATTCTGTTCTTGGTTAGAGCTGCACGCTCTGGGGTGGTGGCAACATGTTGATGTAGGGAAGTGCTGTAGAGCGAATCTGTATTCTGTAAACAATTCCACCTTTGCTGTAGAGGGATAAATGGCTTCAGGGACTTTAAGGACTGTATGATGACCGAACATCTCCCCGCTTCTTTTATTATCCTCTTGAGAGTTCTTCTGATAAGCTAGTCTGTATTAGCTAACATGACTGAATTTTGATAAGAGAATGTCCCTGCTTTTTGGGGCTCTGTCTCTATGCAACAGTGGGTATTGCGTGAGGTGGATTAATAGGTGCCTCTCAGGGTCAGGTCCCAGTCACGCAAAATACGTAGGGTGTTTGATTGTTGATGAGATACTGGTTTGTCTGGCATTGGAGCTTCTTGTGATCGGTATCAGTGTTAGTGCTTTCGTGCTGTCTCCTTTCAGCCTGCCATGGCCCCATGTGATTTATGTGTTCCAGGGTATTTGTAATTTCACTTACTAGGCTGCTTTGCTCTTTTCTTGGGTAATTGCTCCCACTTTCCAAGTTGGAGGACAGCAGTTTTCTTGGCCCCTGGATGACAGAGGAAGGGCAGGTATGTTGGCTGCCTTTCTGGAACTTGGCTGGGCTGAGCTGGAGCAGGTGCTCCCGAAGTATAGGAATGGAAGCGTTGGAAGGACAAAGCTGTAAAAAGAGGGGAAATGATCATGATAACCAGCAGGAGGATGTGCCAGTGGGATCGGACATCTGTTTCCTTGAAATATGCTGTGTTCTCATCATATTCTTGTTTCTCTATCAGTCCTGTTTTCACAGGAGAGAAGATGAAGCATTTCACATTCATTCATGTTGGAATTAACTTGTAGAAAGGGGAAGGTGGAGGGGGGCAGGGGGAACAAGGCTGAGTTTTCATCCAAGGAGAACAGAATTTTTGCTGTCCTTCTTCCCCTTTTTTTCAACTGTTCCACAAGTTTATCAGGTGAAGAGTGACCAGAGAACCGTACCTTTCATGTGTCAGAGACACTGATCTTATGTGAGGTGGCCAAAACAGCTCCTCCTGTGACCTGCTTGGGAGAAGGGAGGAATAGAAAGGTCTTTAGTGGAGTCTGTCCCCTTTAAGAGCTTTTGAGTTAGTTTTTAGCTAAGCTAGTCATGGTCAAGGCTACCTAGCTGGAGGGAGCATCTTACAACTCTTTCTTTCTGGTGTCCAGCTACTCATGTAAGGACTATGTGTAGGGCTTTGCAGCATCACTAGCAGAGTTATGGAAAAACAAGGCTTTTGCTCTATGCATACTAAACAGTGTCTGATTTGAAGGGTAAGGTGGGAGCTTGGAAGGCCCAGGCTGCATTCCTGATTTGGGCTGACTCTGCGCCTTCAAGACATGTTACTTAGTCTCCCTGCATAAGAGGAAAACAGTAAGCAAAGACACTGTGAAAAATGTGTACCATTCAAGGTGACTCTTGGGGTGATGGTGAAGTAAAATTGAGCAATTCTGGAGTAGTAAATTATAAGCATAGAAATTAAATACAAGTTAGGTGTTGCAGATTTTGAACCTGCAAAGACCTTAAACTCCGTGCAGCTGGTGGCATTGACTGAAATTGGCAGTGTATGCTTTGTTATTTGGGGATGGTGAAACACTTTTGTCAGTTTTAGGACAATGTTTTCATTATCGATCAGTGGATGAAGTCATTTCTAGACTACTGCTTCTAGGGCAAAGATAGGAGAAATTAAAAGAAATTTACATGCACACACACACACGTATATTAAAAAAAATCTAATGCATATATATATATTTCATAAAACACTTAAGATTTTAAACATATACATATATAACATATATCCTCTGGACCAAACTAAAATCAGCCTTGTAGTACAAAGCAGCTTGGCACCCAGTCTGACATGGATAATAATTCAAAACAGGTGTAAACTATAGGGTTTTTTATTACTGGCAAACATGCTTGAAGAGAGTTGCTTGTTACCAGATTCCCTGTGCTGTAGTACAAACACCATCATGCCAACAAATGCAGGAACTGAGGATTGCTACAAGCCAGCTTCAGGAAATCCTCTTACAGGCCTTTTAAAAGCATGAGGAAACATCTTCTTGGGAGCGTCTGTTTACTCTGCAATACCTGCAGTGGAAGAGGAGATAAATATCCCAGTTTGTTCCGTGTGGATCAGCAGCTTTATGGCTTTATACAAAACCAGCCTGGTATATTGAAATGGTTGCTGTTGTGAGACTAATGGGCTCCAGAGCTCTGCTGTCAGATACTGAGAAGATCTGACTATCAAACAAGACAGAGGTCATGTTAATGCCGTATTGAAGGTTGATTTGTTTACAGCTTTATTAAATCCAGTCCATATGAGTCCGCAGGTCATGCACCGAGATTAAGTTCCACTGATAATTTGACCTTTATTCACTGCCCTCAAGGGGGTTATAGCTCCCTCCCTCCCTATCTGGGGAGAGAAGGAAGCTCATCAGGCAAAGTCTGTGCAGTGCTTTGAAGATGTGAAATACTAAGTGTGAATATTCAGGATTCTTGAGTCTGTCTTATCTCTTCCCTGTGACTGTCATGTAAAGTGACAGTCTAAATTCTCCTACTTTAAAGGGAATTATTTCCTTAAGAATTTAGACATTATTTCTTCTTTAGTATTTCCTTCAATTTTCTATACCTTAGAATAAAAAAATAAACAAATAAATAATTTTCCTACAGTTGAAAGAATAAGCATCTCCTAAGCTCCTGTTGGTAAGGAGCTG
The DNA here is from genome assembly GCA_013389945.1 of Fregata magnificens. Lineage (NCBI taxonomy): Eukaryota > Metazoa > Chordata > Aves > Suliformes > Fregatidae > Fregata > Fregata magnificens. The sequence continues at coordinate 20,296 of WAAD01038333.1, read as the reverse complement.
GGAGAGTGCCACTAGATGCATAATTAGGTTGAGATTTACGGAGTACTAGGACCAGAAGTGCTACAAAATAAATTTTTCTCTTCAAAAAGCCACACAATGTGGCTGGGCAGAATGTCTCCAGAAATCTCTCTAAAATCTCTCCAAGGAGTCTCTCTAAAAATTATATTTTCCTTTTCTTCCCCAGGAGGTGTCACTGGCTGGCTAAAACAACAACCAGTACCAAAACAGACTGTTTGACGTTTGTTTGTTGTTTGACATGCTACACATACTGTTCTCAGACCCATAGCACACAAGCAAATCCCCAGCTTTCCATGAGCTTGCAGGCAGATGTGCCATTATTTTCCTGGTAAATGTTCATTGGACATGAGGGATGATGCAAAAAGTGGACCAAATAAAGCTACCTTCAAGGCTGTGGAGAATGAACCGCTTCTGCTTTTTAAGAACCCAGGGAAGAATCATTTTTTTATCTTCAGTGAAAGCTGCTACCAGTGCTCTACCTTCTAGTTATAGCGCTGGAGCCAGTTCTGTGATCAGAAAGTCTGGGATGTTATTGGGGGTCACTCAAACACCAATGACAGTGGCCTTGTTTAATCTCAGATAATTTATGTAGGTGTAGAAGCACATTTGACTGTTACTGTCAATTCCTTGCAGTAGTTATTATGTCAGGTTTTTAACTAAACCTCTCTCTTTCCCTGATCAGGTCACTTCTGTGACATCTGGATGTCAGGCAGCAGTTGACTTGCTCAGTCCTTTGGCTTTATTTCAGTTCTCTGCAGTCACCCGAGGAAAGGAATCCCCTTCAGAGGAGAGTAAGTGTTAGCTGGCTTTTTATATTAATATTGTATGTCTTTTTGTATGTGGTGGTGGTTTCTGAGTGAAAACTTTACTCAAACCACTTCAGAAGCAGCACTCTGTTCACTCATTTAAAACCCACTGTACTAACTTATGAACAGGGAATTGCAAGTTCCCTTGGATGCTGGTCCTGCTATTCCCAAAAGAAGGTTTTAGAGATTAGTGTTTTGAAGATTTCTGACTTGCTACTTGCTTTTTCTTCAGGCACTGGCTGCAGCATGGGGTAGGCTGCAGTAAGTGAAGTGATTTAAAAAGATAGATCAAGACATGGATAAGGGAGATGTGAGTTTGCTTATCCAAGCTGCAAACCAGGAAACTTCAGACTGGAATTTTATTTCTCAGTTCAGGACTTGGGAGATATAGGATTTGAGCTGGCCATTTCTCTATATGAAATTATTTAAGCCCTAGGAAATAAATCAGTGTTTGCCAGGTACACCGACTTATTATTCAGTCCTCCTTGCTGCTGCATCAGGTATAGAGTAATATTTTCCACTTTGGAGAAAACTTGTTGAACCCTGCATTGGCAGAAAAATAAGTAAGGTAATCTGTCACAGACCATTTGTAGCTTAGAAAAAGGGATGCTGTGCGACATCAAGCTATTAGGTGGAATGCAGGTATTGATTAAAAATAAAGAAATAAATCCCAGCATAGGTGAGGGTGTCAGTGTGAGGCAGAGGGGCTGTATTGGATGAGTGAGACCAGGGTGACCCAGAGAGAGATTAGTCTTTTTGGCTCCCCTTCCCTCATAAGAAGGGAGGTAGTGGACGGAAGTCATTTTGTGGCATGTTTTGTATGGATATTTAAAATGAGCATCTGAGGTGAGAACTTTTCCCTGTACAGTTGATAAATGTTGCTCTACTATTATTGTTATATTCTCAAGCTATGCTTGAAAAACACCACCGTATTTCTCTTTTTTTTTTTTTTTCCCCTTGATGTTTTTTTCTTTGGTTGTTTTTGGAGTTTTTTTGTTTGTTTCTTTAGATCTTCAGAATCTCAAAATCTTGGGCCTGGTTTATTTCCTGTACCTCTTCCTGTTTTCCGGCTTGGAGTATACACTGAGTTTTCTCACTCACCAGAGATTCCAGTTCAGCAGGTATAGCACACTTAGAAGATAAATGTTGTATATTTTGTCTAGGTTATTTTCCAAAATCTTGATTTAAGGTCTCTTCATTTATTCAAGAGAGGCTTTATGAGGTTAGTAAAAACACTCAGAAAGCAACCACTGTGTTCAGTGATACTTGGGCTTTGTGGGAAGAATTTATGAAAATACAGGCACACTGTTTATTATGAAAGGAAATACTCTTTGAATCTACAACTTCTAATAACTAGAGAAAATCAATACACAGGATGAAATTAAAGCTCCTGAAATATGTATAGCTGGGCTAGTTGTATTCATTATAATAAACCCTTTTCTCTTCTAGCCCAGAAGATTTCTTCAGTATCAGGACAAATCTTGAACCTCAAAAAAGGCAAATGATGGAGGGATAGCTATGTGATTACATTTGCTCATCAGAGTTTTGCATTGCATACGGTGTACAGTCATTACATCACAGAGTTTAATTTCATTTAGTCAAACATCAGAGAAGAAAGAGAACAGAATCCACTAAGAGCAGCTCAGCTTGAAATACTTTTCCTGCCAGCTCATAGGAAGATTTCCAGCCAGGAACATGATTTTGCAGCTTGATTCCTTATGTGTGTCCTTGCCTTTGAGTAATTCTCAGGGGTTTGTCTCATCTTTCGCTGTCTGTCTTTCATTACAGTTTGTGGCTTAACTAATACGTGTGTATCAAGGAAAGGTTTTCTAGTGTGTTAAGCTTGCTTCTGCACAGTCCTTTCAGGATAGCCATGTAGTGAGATATACAATTTTATGCCAACAGTACAGGCTATGTGACAAACAAGCTTGTTATGGAGATAAGAACTTTTAGCTGAGAATATCCACATAGCTTAGTAGATAAGAGAGGTGAAAGGGAAATTTGAATAAATATTTAAGGGTGGAGGGAATGAAGTTGCAAGCTTCCTGGTGCAATACATGATCACCACCATGCCAGTGCCCATGTTGTGCCTTGGTGACCTTAATCAAACTCTGCACGAGTGGTGGCAGTGGTTGTGAGAAAGCAAAACATTTGTTCCTTGGAAACCAGCAACTTCTCTGCATATGGCACAGACTTCCATGGCACAGGGTAATTAGTGTTGACTATTTGTGGGCCACCCTAGAAACAACTATACATCATAGCAGTCTAAAGACAGTTGCAGCATTTGCCAGCAGCTGTCCCATCTCTACGTAAGGCTTCAGAGGTTTATCTTCTTGCTCTCTGCCTGCCGTGGAAACTAATGTCAGCATTTTAAGAACTTTGGACTGCTCATGCAAGCACCAAAAAGCATTTTCTCTCTCTGGTTCGGGAAAGGGTCTGCACTGAACCTGTGAATCCCAGGGTGGAATGCTCTGTGCGTGACTCCATAATCTGTGGTTTTTGCCTCCCTTCCAGCATGCAGCAGGGCAAGATGTTTTTCTTTATTGGAATAACAATGGCTGTGATCCAGGGAGGCTATGCTCGCCGAATCAAGCCAGGAAATGAAATCAGAGCTGTAAAAAGGGTAAAAAAAAGAATTTTTTTCTTTTCCCCTGCAAATTTCATATGTTAATTTTCAATCTACAGCACAATGAAACGTAGTTGGAGGCTATAACTGTACTTGTCAAATCAAAAGAAATTTCTGTCTCATTAATCCAACTACATGACTTCTCAAGACCCTGGTTGTTGGGTACTTATCAGTCTAACTAAACTTTGGAACATTAGAGCCATTTCTTACCATATCAGCTACGATATTATTGAAACTTCGAGTTCTTCATATATAACTGCAGTAGGGAATGAGAACAGAGTGTCTATCTGTGCAAGCTAGGCAAAATGCTGCGAAGATTATGCTTTGTTTTAGTGATTTCTCTTGCAGTGCAGACATTGGAACTACTAAAGCTGCTTCAGAGCTGATCTCTGACTCTCTTTCTGGCAAATCATTTTCAGGGACATCATCAGTCTGGCTATCTCCATGCTTGACAGGCTTTCCCTAGAGTATATTTCACTGGTGGGCAGGGGGAAATGGATTCTTCCTCCAGTCTTCAATTTGTGATCATCAATATTACATGTAACAATAGCATGTACCAATGTTCAGACAAGTTTCGCTGACGAAAGTGTGCATTTCTTTGTTTTGCTTGCCTCTTTCTTCAGAGAGATGATGATGATGCTGTACTGGGATGACAGGGAGCGGTTTCCTGCAGCTTATACAGCTGTGGGACAAGTAGATGTGTTTTGTCATTTACATTTGTGCATGGAACCAAACAAAGCAGGTTTTGAGTGTTTCTGAACTTTTGTTGGCTGCTTGGTATGCTTGGACTGTTAGAGCCTCCATCAATTTATTATACGTTATTTTGAGGCCAGTATGTTTTCAATGGTGGCAGGGTAAAAAAGATTACCAAACTGCACTGCATTCCAGTGAATTGACGCAGCTTTTCTTAAAGTTATTTCTGCTGGTGAAACCATCTCCACCCTGCTCCCTAGCAGGCAAATGTTAATGGCATGTTTGTTGTGTCCCATAGGAAGCGTTTCCCTGTGAAATAAAACTCATGCTGCTGTGTTAGTGCCACTTTGTCCTCTGCATCAACTTCTGCCATGTGCTCTGCCAGCCTGCTGTTTGCTGTCACTGCACTGCAGTTTATGCAAACTGTGGTTTGCCCCACTAATTTTTATACTCCTTCCTCTTCCCTGCACTGAGAAGTGTAGTTACCTCAAAATACTCAGTTTAGTTGGTCTGGGCTGATTGCTTCTCATAAACACCCATGTGCACTATGCAGAAACCTTCTGGCCCTAGGGCATTCTTTCTGTGGACGTACATGGCTTGAGTGGCTTTTGTGGGAGTTCCCCCTTTTGCTGAAGTTATTCTGGCAAGTTGTTTGTGAATCTGGATCATAGGGCAAATGTGGCCTCTCTTAGCACAGCGATTACAGTAGCTCATTTATAACTGAATCTTCAAAATGAGACGTTTAGTGGGAGTGAATACCCTCTTTTGTGAAACACGCAGCAGATCTTAACCGATCTGTATTTTTTGTGAAAGCTCTGTGAGGGAGAGATCACAGGGGAACTGAACTCCAGGCTCTTGGAGGAGATGAAGAATGTTTTTTGGTTTTGGGTTTGAATTGAATTGAATTGGGTTTGAATGCCATTCCCCCCCAAATTTTTTCTTCTTGGCTCCAGAAGTATGGACTCTGAAGGCTCAAGGGGGCTTGATGTAGCCCTTAAAATCAGTCAATACTGCTGAGAACAAGCAGAGGAGCTGTAGTCCTGTTGCACACAAGCTTTTTGGTCTCTTGTGCCAGCTCAGGAAATAAAGAGTTAAAGCTAGATTCCTGTCCAGTTCAACACAGAATGAGAGAAAGGAACACCAAAAACCAGTAGATCATGTGAGAGAGAGAACTGCAAAAATCAATTTTTCCTCAGGTGTGCGAAATGGGTGGTGGGATAACTACAGCCTATGTTGCAGGTGACTCCAGCCCACATCTGGTCTGCAATCATGTGACAGAGAGAACAGAAAAGTAAATTGCGCTCATATGTGGCCATCCAGGTGAATTTGAAAAGTCTACTTGGGAAGAAAGGGCTTTCTGCTTCTAACTGAAATGTAGTCCCATCAGTGGAAGAGAACGGGTAGGACACCTAGAGTTAGGCTGTAACAAGTAGGGCTTAAATGTAACCCGTGTGACTCATTCATTTTGCAGGCTATTATGTTGCTGATTCCAGCGTTCTTGTTAATTGGATGGGCTGCAAATGTGACCATGCTGAGTGTTGGACTGCTGCTGTACTCTTTCGGTGAGCTATTCAAAATGCACGGAAAGCTAAGCACAAATAAATAAAAAAAAATTTTCTTCATATATTTATTCACCCCGTTAAAAAAGATGCACTTCTAATTTCAAACTATGAGTAACAGAAAGTTGACATTTCTGCTTAGAAAAGAAGTAGTAGTGTCTGGTTTTTTTTCTGATGCTGTTTGTATCACAGGGAGTTGTCATGGTGATGTTTGGGAGCATCCCCAGTGCTCCTGTTGTGCTGCCTCACTGGGGAGCTCTTGAGGGTGTTTTTTTCCCCCTCTCATCAGACCTAGAAGCAAAATATTCACTAAATAGCTCTGCTCAGGAAAAGAAGGGAGGCAGCGTGTCTTTGCATTTCTACAGTGGCTGCATTATTTCTCAGGCAACAGGCTGAAGAGACCTGCACGCTCTGAAGCTGAAGGCTGGAGTGCGTGCTCAGGCTGGGCGAGAGTGAGGGTAAATCAGCGTTGCCCTGACCATTGTGGCCTGGGGCTGTGCTGGCTGGACACTGCTCTGCTCTCTTGCATTGCAAGCTGCTAGCTCAGGGAGGGAGTAAACTGCACCTATTGTTTTTGATAAGTGCAGATGGTTTTCAAAGATGTTTAAGTGTTTACATAAATAATATTCTGCTGTTATTCAGGGAAACAATTATGACTGAAGTTGGATTCATCTACTGAAGTGCCTATCTGAAAGAATATTTCAGATATTCCCAATGCTGCTAACTATTATTAAGAAGCTTCAAATATGACTAATTACAAAAGTAGGAGACTTCTCTTTCGCATGATAAAGCTTGATTTAAGAGTAAACTGGAAACCACAAAATGCATCTATTTAGTAGCTTGCTTGTCTAGGGACAGCTGTGTGTTTGACAAGTTTCAAAATCTACATCTTACCTACAGATAGCTTGCTTTTGAAAGCCCACTCGGTGAGGAGGGATGACTGTGCTTCTAAGCTAGGAGCCTCATCTTCCTAGGCCCCATACCTGGGCAGAAGACCCCATCTCTCCCCAGTGAAGCCAGCTAGAAATGCCTCTGGAGGGGCCTCTTTCCCCCCTCTCCTCCTCCCTCTGCCCCAGGAGTTAGGGTGCCTGCAGTTGAGGTGACATGTCTATCGTTCCTGCTCTCCAATTGTCCTTTCCTGCCCAGAAAAGATTTGGCTTCATATGCTTAAAGCAATTCCTTCTTGGCAGAAGAGGCCCCTATTTCAGTAAGAGGGCAGTGATTGCTGAACAGCTCTTGGCTTTTGTGTCCAAAAATTTTGTAACAACCTCTTCTTCTTGGACTTGACTGTCTGATTTCCCAAGACAGAACGTAGCTGCCTCTTTCATCCATGAGTACGGTAAAGCCGTATGCATGGCGACAGTGTGATTCTGTGTACAGCCACCTTGTTGTCCATTTGAAATCTGGGCGATTCCCTTTCCCTGCTCCACTTGACAAGACCGCAGCAATTTGGAGAACTACCAGTTAGCTGATCTGACCTATTCGCCCCTTTCCCGTGGGCTCACAGAATGAGAGACACTGATGTGAAACATCTGCTCAGAGCACTCGTGGCTCTGGGCTCTTCGTGCAGGTTGGCTTTGAGGGGGTGTTTTCATTATTGAACTGGATTAAACCTGATGACTTATTGTTGGTACAGTCCCCCAGAGCTCAGCATATTTCTCTGCAGTAGTAACGAGTTTGGGCCACATGTTTTCCACTATTGCTCTTGTAACTGTTTTGAGCTCTCTGCTGTTCATTGACAGTCTCTTTTGTGGATTTTTCCAGCTGCGGCCATTGTTATCCCGTGTTTGTCAGCAGTGGTGTCAGGCTATGGTGAGTGTCTTTCCTGCTTTGAGCGGCAGCCCTTGGCCACATAATTGACCTTTGTATAGACTTGGCTCAAATACAGAATTGACCTCAAGTTTAGTGACGCATCAACAGGAACGCTTGTGGCGTAGGCCCACCTCGGATCTGAATGTCGGATAGGTGACTCTGGCTGCTGCTTGGCTTTGTAAAAGGCCTCTTTCCCCCCAGATGCATTAACAAGGAAAGCGGAAATGCTAAGTGTTACAGTGAACTGCTGCTCCACGTTGTGCATATGTAACCCTGAAGTGATAACCGCCCCTGCAGGAGTGAGGCTAAAGCCTAGAAAAGAGCCCTTCCTGGCCACTTCTATGTTGCCCCTTTTCAGCAGAGCCAGCGATCCACAACTGTAGTTACCCTCTGATAGCACTGTGCTTTGTGGGGTGGAAAAGCAGCTGTGTTACGCTGGAGGTGCTACAGCCTTCAGCCCCTTCCCTCCTACGGACGTCCTTCCCAAAAGGGAAGCTAAGTGGGGCTGCTGGGGATAGGAAGACAATACCCTGACCCTGGGAAATGCACAAACATCCCACAAGGGAGCATAGGAAAACCCAAAACGGACTTGGACCTGTTTCTGAAAACTGTCAGCACTCCATAATGGATAGTTTCAGAGCTAACAAACAGCAACAAGCTGTTCAGAGTGACCATCACTATCACGCTTCAGTTTTGCACTGTGTAATGCAGCTTGTTCCAATGCAGTGGGGAAACTTGCAGCCACCTTATTTCTGGTTAAGATTAAAAAGATGGGCAACAGTAGGCAAAAAATTAATATCGTGGGCAAAGGCCACAAGCAGCACTGAGCTGGGAATGGCCTGGGCTCTCTGAAAGAGACCAGCCATCACTGCCAGTAGTAAAATCATTTCTTCCTGATTCCTTAGAAAAAGACCATCTAAGGAATCTTCTAAAATCTTCCAGGTTTGTGGCACTGGTTGCTATGTAACCTTGTAAAGCAGATGCAGCTGTGTTGCCATCTGTAGATGACACAGTTCTTTCTTTAGCTTTGGTTCAGTTGGTTGCCAGCACTACAGTGCTTGCTGAGGTGAAAAAGTAAGCCTTTGCTCTTTAATGATGTCACTTTTATGTTGCTGTTATTTAACTTGCAACCATGCTTCTGTATTTATTATACACCTGTTCCTCTTCAGCATATCTTGTGTACAATGTAAAGCTTTTTTTTTTTGTTGGGTTTTTTTTGGGGGGGGACGGGGACGGACATGCGGGGAGTGCACTAGACGTTGTCCGTGGACAAGCGCTCTTGACAAGCCCTGGTGTTTCTTTAATGAAACAGTCATGTTTACCTTGGTGGAGGGGAAATAAATGCAGCATGGGCAGGGAGTGTGAAATGAAAAGAGGGGGAGCTGCATGTGGGAAATACTGCCAAAGGAAGGCAGCTCCAAGAGCTACAGCAGTGCCCTGCTCTGCACGCTTTCCCTGTTCCAAGCAAAACCTCCACACTGAGTAAGGGCTCTCTGCTTGCACAGGCTCTGCCGGCCAGAAGGGACGAGTCATGGGGATCCTGAGGAGCTTGGGTGCCCTTGCCAGAGCCCTGGGACCGATCCTGTCAGCTACAGGTGAGTGTGGCCTCATGCTCCTTCCTGCCTTTGCCAACATACAGCATCGCTCCGGGCCCCCACAGCCCGCATCGGTCTGAAGGGGAAGGAAGTGCAGCATGTTTCAGAGCTGTGAAGTTGTCTTTGCAGAAGTAGGTGCCCCTGAGAGCTGCACCAGGGGCAGGACACGGTCCTTGTTAGCAGCAATGAAAGCCTCATGGATGAGTTAAAAAAGTTCATACAAGCAGAGGTAAACTAGACCGCAGGTATTGCCCGACTCTTTAAAAATTCCAGCAACAGCATGAAACCAACCAAGCCCTGTGTGTAGCTGTGTTGGTAGAGGGACACCACAGAGGGCCTGGCCCCAGTGTGCAGGGGGAGCCGGAGGCTGACCAGAAAGCCTTGCCTTTGCTGGACTCATTTTTAGCCATTTTAGCAAGTAACCCTGCCTGCTGAGGGGCCACGCTGGCACTGGGTAAGCAGGAGTCAGTGAAATCAAGGTCTCCTGTGCTGTGGTAACTGGTTCCCCACATCTCATGAAGCTGCATCCTAAGATGATACAAATTAAGTAGGGATAGTCCATCATGTGCAATAAAGAACTTTTAAGCATTAGAAGTATCTGTAACCTATAAACTAGATTAAAGAGTCCACACTCAGCTAATGCCCCGGAGCTCAGGGATTGTGGAGTGCCTAGCGGTCCTGGCTAAGGCCAAGCCTAGACTGTGTCTAAGGAGCACAGGTAGCCCCTGTACGGGCTTCAGTTCCCCTGAGCCATTATAGGGTAAAGGGACAGGATAAGGGGAAGCAGCCACATGATGAGTCAGAGCTTGAACTCAGACCTAATGTTAAGTTTGAGCAAAGCCAGAACCTGTTTCGTAGGCATTGGGCGCCTGAGTGTTTCACATCAGGAGACCGATACCAACAGTGAGAGACTTTCAAGAGCAGCACAGACAGGGCCTGGAGGTGGAAAAGGTGCTAGGGGCACACAGTTAAATAGTTGCCTTGTGGCTAAAGCTGAATGCGTGAGTAGGAACTTCCGTATTTCTGTACTGGCAAGAATGAAAATATCCTGTTTAAAATAACCACTTTTAACATGCTGTTTCCTTGGAAGAGAACCAGCATTGCTAGTAGCTACCTCCTCTTTATAACTTGTGTGCCAGTGAGGATGTGCAGTGAAAGATTCAGCAGTTCTCCAGTTGTATCAGTAAGTTGTTGAGAGCAGCAGCTTTGAAGGCCAGTTTACATAGATGCACGGACAAGCATACTAACCACCAACATCTTGTTTTCCTTTGCAGTTTACTGGCTGGCAGGGGCAGAGGTTTGCTTCACTGTCTGTGGAGCTTTCTTCCTCGTCCCCTTCGTTTTACTTGGTTCTATAAAACAGCAGACAAAAGAGGAGTAGGAGGAAGTAACTGCAGAACTATCACCAGCTTCCAAGGACCTCTACAAGACCTGACTCTTGGCACCCAACTCTGCTAATCAAATAGAAAGAGGAGGATTTTGACCTGGAAAGGGATACGCGATGACCATTTGCAGCAACAACAGGCTTCAGGTTGCTTATGGCCCCCCACAAGCAGTGACGTTTAAGACATCTGCAAATAGAAAAAAACCCCACAAAGCAGTTGAATAAAGCATGAAGATGATCGGACAAGCAGAGACGGGCGTGACAGCATCACAGCACAGCGCAATCCCGATTCACCATCAAGTGCTGTTGAACACCGCGCTGTAGCGTACACAGAGCTCTTCTCTGCTCCCCTCCCTTTGTCATCAGCACAAGCCCATCATCAGCTGGCAGAGAACAACTCCACAAGGTGGCTCCAATGGGGAGTTTCTATACAAGGGTCATGCAATCCCCCCAAATGCTCAGTGCACCTGGTAAAAGCTGTATCAACCGCCTTAAAACATGATGATCAAAAACAAAAGCGAGAAGCATACCACAGCCTTCCTGAGCCTGACTGATCCTTTGGCCCAGGTGGACTGTTTTTAATATACAATTAAATTGAGAGATGTTTTATATTTCTAATACTGTGTGATGTTTTTTGATGACCAAGCACTGTTCTTTTTGCATTACAAATAAACTGTTACGTGTACACTCATCCAGTCGGTTAATTACAGTTGTTACACCCATCGAAACCAAACATCCCCCTATGGCTAAGCCAAAGCAGGGTCCAGAACTCCACCCCGGGTGCCAAAAGCCTCCCCGGGGGAGCCAACCACTAATGATGCCTCAGGCAGGGCTGCCAAGGGGGGCAAGATGGGGGGAAGGACCCCTCCACCAGGTTCTGCCTACAGCTCAGCTGGGACTCTGGGAAGAAAGCCCTGCAGCAGCCAAGTTGAGTACTTTCTGAGAATACATTAAAGCAATCATTAATCAACACATTAATCATTGAAAGAAAATGGAGCAAATTCAACAGGCTACAGCTGTAGAATAAAACTGTACAAGTTTTGAAAGCAGAGCATGATTTTTTTTTTTTTAAAGAGTTTTATTTGTGAGTAAAACTTAATGATACAAGAAAGAAAGAAAAATACAGGACTTTATTCTGCCCCGAAGTGTGTAACCATACCATACATGACTACATTTCATATTGTAATACAAAGAATTAAAAGAACAAACTACAAAATTAGAAATTAAGAGTCATTGCATGTGTGGTCAAGGTAAATGGAGGGACTCCATTAAAGAACTGAAACATACAGCAATTAGTCATTTAATTACGACCCTGCAATGAAACACAATTTAGCAAAATAAGTATTGTACGCTTCCTAGTGCGCAGAGGACATACAAGGTTAAAGTACAAGCCGAAAGCCATTCGTGCCATGCAGTCCTGACTAAACATCGCTGCTCAGGGGGCTCTCCGGCACAGTGCTTTACCGCTGCTTCTGTTCCACCCCACCTCTACCCGCTCCCCAACAGGTCACCTCACATTTCTCACCCTATCAATTACTACCTCCAAGCCTCTTTTCTCATTTGAAGCCTTCCAGCTCTAATTCTCCCTTCAGCTGTTTCCCCTTCCCTGCCTGAAACCAGCCCAAGGTATCAGCACCTCCCAGCCTAACACAGGCCTCCTTCACCCATAGCTGCGTCCAACCGCTCAACCCACCTCTCACTCGATGCTTTCTGCTGCATGAATGTAAGGCATTAGTTTTCTGCTATTTTACCAGTTGCGATGTTTAATATTGTCCTAAAAGGTTACATCCATATTCTGTTTTGTTACAGACACTTACTGTGAGTCAGTGTTTCCCCCTCCCACTCAGGGGTGTCCATGTTTGCTGCTGTTAACACCAGAAATGCTAATGCTAGGAACCAGAAAGGGTTACCAACCTTCCCCGCTTTTGGCTCGGGTAATTACGCACGGTTTCTGGAGAATTCTTGCAAGCTTTACCTATCTGATCTTAAACTACTTTTGTGATTAGTGATAGACAGAAGCATGGCAATAACAGGAAAATAGTGAATTCGGTGGTGAACGGGAAAATAGTGAATTCGGTGGTGAAAGTGATTTTCTTTACCATGCTACGTATTAAACAAACATTTATAGCAAACTGTGAAAACACACCTTTAAGGTTACTTGGGATTTCTGTACTTTACTGCTGGCAACAACAACAACAAAAAAAAATTAAAGAAGTGCCAGTTTTTGTAAGTGAAAGTAATTAATATAAAAAAGGTTAAATATTCAGTCTAATCATTTACATTTTTATCACGGGAAGGAACAAACACAAAAGGCCACGGATAGGGTTTATAAGCAACAGGTTGGCATGTGCACCAAAGGGATTTTTAAGGGGGTAGAAAAACCCTGTGCTAAGGCCCAAAATACAAGTGCCCATGCTTCACACCACCAGCCGAAAAACTTCAGAAATACTTTTAATACAGTTACTTTTTAACCTTTTCTAACAGCCAAATTACCATATGACTGATTCTTAGGGAGGCAAGACTGAAAGACAGATTTCCCTTAAACTGTATTCACTAGAAAATGACTGGGCTCTTTCAACACACAACATGAGTGGAACACACCACAGTTACTTCAGTCCTAGACATCACAGATGATTTCAAGTACCAGTTATAAAATAAAAGAAAGTGAAAACCACCTTCATTTTGTTACAATAGTCAGAGGGGAGAAAGCGAGGAAGGAATGGATAGCCTCAAAGCCTGACTAAAACATGATCGGTAATCACAAGCTTGCAGAAGTTTACATGTCAGTTCATGAATACATCCCTCTTGAAATCACCACTGCAAAAGCATCCTCTCTAAAAGTCAATATTGAAGAAGAAATTTATTTGTGACTTGGAACAGAATAGTGGAAAAGAACACTTCTTGTGGTAAGCAGTGTGTGTTTTANTTTTATTTTTAATTGTGAAGATTTTTTTTTTTTTTTTTTACTCTTTTGTAAAGCAGTGCGGGCTTTAAATTAAAAATAGCTATTCAATGCCTTCCACATGGAAGTCGTTTACATCTGATGACAAATTAGAGATCAGATCTGTGGTAGCTGCTGAAAACACAGGATTAGCACCTTTTTGGACATTAGTTTCTGGTTATAACCTTAAACAATCAAGCCATAACTTGAGGGGCTGGTTGGATTACTTGCTGCATTCATTTACGTAATAAGACAAAACACTCAGTACGATCTGGTACATTCTAGTGGTTAATGAATTTTAAAATATGACAGTGTTCTGCAGTGTGTTTGGCCTTTAGGAGTCACTCTTCTTTTTGCTCTTCTTCAGGAAGGAAGGAGTGCGAAACTTCTTTTTCTTTTTCGATGGGGACTTCCCTGGAGATTCATCACTACCTGCATCAGCTGCTGTCCCCTCCTCAGCTGTTGGTGTTACTGGCTCTTCAGCAGGTTGAGACTGGGGTTCCTTATTTTCCACTGCAGGTGATTCCGTTTGGCTTTTGGGCACATCTTCATCACATCTCCCTTCCTCCTTCCCTAAGGGAGGGAAGCTGAGTGCTTCTGAAGGCTCATCAGGGGTGAGATCTGGGAGGGTTTGCTTGAAAGTTGCAGCATCACTGTCATCTTTGTAGGTCTGGTCCTGCTGTGTCTCTAGTGGACGGACAGACAATGACACAGTTAGTTTATGTAAGTGTCCCTAGAACAGAGAAAGCGAAGCAAGTTGATAAAAACCCTAATATATTTACTTCGCATAAAAGCCTTTGCAATAGGTCTGTTCTCCTTCAGCTTTGGGCACAGAGATAGAAATAAGATATTCAAAAGTTTTGTCTGTTTTTAAGCTTCTTCCCACAGAACAGATAAAGCTGAATTTCATCATGTGGGTGTAAACCAGCAAGAAAGTAACTGTTCAGACTTCTCTCATGTTTTATTTATAACATTTGTAAGTGACATGAGATTTGAGTACAGTAAGCAGGAATTAAGCCTACAGTTTTCGTTGGCATTGAAGAGCGCGTCATGAAATTCCGTATCTTGATTCTTTTTTCTTTTGGTGGGATAAAACTAATTGCTGTTTGCAGTGATCCGACACATGCAAATCCATTAATTTCTGAACTGTTGGCTTGCCAATTTTTAGTCGCAATGCTTGGATTTTCGTGATGTTTTTCCATGAGATCTAACAGATGTTGCTTCAGAATATGATTTCCTATCACAAAGGCTTCACTTCTTTTGCAAGATATGAGTATATATTATGGATTCCAATAAGTAAATTCCATGTAGTTTATCAAATTAAATGAGCTCAGCAGGTTATGCAATACAGCTTTTTTTTTAAAAAATGTATGTGATGTCTAACAGCCAAACTCACCCCTGTATAAAGGAACATCAAAAAATCTAGTGATAACTTTATGTCCAAAGGTGACCTTTACCACTGTAAACTGTACACTTTCCTCATTCACCACTACGCTTTAGAGACGTTCTGTTTAAAGCTCCTCTTTGTGCATATATATTTAACAATGAGCACTTTTTAAAGTTCCCGGCAACGTTCATCGCTGCACTGTAGCCGAGAAGCATCTTGCTAGCTGTGTCAAATATATCCCCATCGATGTTACGTAAGGAAGAATTTAGAACAAAATCCAGGCCAAACTCATTGTAAGGCACAAAAGAAAGGCAACTATTTTTTCCCCTTTGAAAATCTTGTTCATTTTAATTTGAGAAGATTGAAGGGTTTCACAAGAATTTACAGAAAATACTTGATACTTTCCCATTTTTCCTATAGGAATTACAATGACTGTTCTTTTTATTTCTGCCAAATGGGATTGAAAATCCTCAAATATATTTTAGAGGGCTCTGTTCTGTGAATACCTGCTAGAAAACCCAACATGTTTTGCCTAGAGCACCATGAACTTCTAATAGGTTAAAGAAACAAAACACACTAGTATTCAGTGCCAAACACTCAGAATGCACAAGCTAGCAGTTTAAAAGTTATAATGCAGGCAGGATTTAAAACAGAGTAAAAAAAGAGAAAGCGATTATGTACGTTACAAGCTGCCTCCTGAAGCCCTAGTTTAACCCATATATGTATCTGACACACANCAGCATTTAAGAGGCATTTGGACAATGCTCTTAACAACATGCTTTGGCTTTTGGTCAGTCCTGAAGTCGTCAGGCAGTTGGACTAGATGGTCCTTGTATGTCCCCTCCAACTGAAAATATTCTATTCTATTCACTAGCTGGCCCAATTTTTAGAACAGGCACCGTATTAGATTGTCAGTCAGTTATATTTTATCTTTTTAAAAGAAGTTTAAAAGAAAGTTTTAAACAAAGTTTTTAAAAAAGGGATTAGAAATTCTTAAAATCAAAGGAAGCTACAGGCATTCAAACAGCATTTGCCAGTTGGCTTATGTATTAGATAAACAGAAACAGATTTATAACTTATTAATCCAGGACTGCTATCCTTCCCAGTTTGTCAAATTACCATCATCTTTACTAAATGGATTAACATCATGCTGGAATCCAACAAAGATGTTTATCTAGCTTGCTAAGGGCAATATCTTACCAGAATTAGGGAGGTCTACAAATTCCACATTCAATAAAGAAAGCATACGGTATGTGAACGCCTTGCTATTCTACTTGATGGATTTCAGTAATGTAACTAGGAAGATTTAAAAATATATCTTGCTGCAAAACCTATTTACAGTTTAAGAACTCAGCAGTACCTCAAAATTTCTTAAGTTTTTTTGAATAATCATGTCTACATCCATGCTCTCCCTTCATATATACTGTGGCATAAGAGTTTGAAAAGTAACATTAATACTGGTGTGTGTTTACAATTCACATTATTTATGAAAATAAAGGTTTATGGTTTTGTTTCAACACAAACGTGGACAAACATACAAACTAGGCTATAACTGAGTTAACGCAAAACACTTTTCTGACTTCAGCTACACTTAAATAGAAACAATATGAGGAAAAAAGTTGAGATGTGGCTGTATACAGAGAACATTGTCATTCAACAGAACTTCTGCCAACCAAAGTCGTCATGGCGTGAACTTCCAGTTACTCTCTAAAATAAGCTTTGTATGTTTGTCCTGGAAAACTTATACAACCAGAAGAGCTTGTGCAACACAATTCTCAGTTTAAAAGAATTTTCACGTTTTAGAATTTTATTACTAACATCACAGTTGTCTACGATGTGGTTTGACTTCCGTATCTATGACAAACACACTGACTTTTGGATATAACAGGACATACAAATGGAGAGGACCAAACATCCTTATTACTTAAAAGCATAATCTGATGTCGCTCTGCAGATCTAGCTGAAACAGCTGTAGAAGTTGCTGCTATTCCTCGGTTGGAATTTCAGTTTCCCTACAGCTGACACATATAACATAGGAGTAGTTCCATATCCACTTCTGTGCAGAGGTCTGCTGGGTAAGTTTAAATCAATGTCAGTGGTAACACTTTTGCACTGGAATAGATGAGGAACTTTCTTCCATTTCATTACCAGGTCCAAGTTGTGTAGGCAGCAGCAAAATGTTGGGGCAGAAACTCCCAGACCTGTTTCAGCTGTATCTGAAAGACAACTTCAGACTATTCCTTTTTAAACTGAGGAATCAGACACATAGATATGGAAACACATGATGTCACTTTCACAGCCTCTTTCGAAGGGGGAGTGCATTTTAACATAAGATCTGGAACTACCTAGAATTTAATGCAATCAAGAACTAAAGATATCAGCGTCTCAACTGAGAAAGCCTGCTTTAAAAACAAAAGCAAACCCAACAAAAAAACCTCAGTAAACAAAGATGCAAGAGTGAAGCAAAGCACATAAGCAGGTCAGAGTATGGAATGATACTTACTATGGTAACAGGTACTCTTTAGCATATCCATCTCCTGTTTGTAACGCAGCCACAAGAAGAAAAAAGCACAAGTAGAGAATCTATGCATTCATCACAGCCATTGTGTTAAGTTAGAAGAATGGTTGCAACCATTCTTATAGAAAACAGAATGAGATGAAGTAGTGAATGGAAGACTAACAGACAAGTGATATCCAATGTACAAGGTAAAGGAAACAAGACAAAAATTAGATTACACCTGTTCAAAATTGTCATTTTATCCTTTTTTGAGGAAACTGCAGACTTTTTCAGCCCCGCCCTCATTTTAGTTAAAACTACTACATAAGGTGAGCAAGTAATGATATTTAGATTCAAACTGAGTTGGAAAAAATATTTACTGAGGTGTAATCCAAGTACAATAATGTTTAAGAAATGTGCAATCAGTGAATGAGATTTACCAAAGCATCTAAATTTGTGTCTGGTTTACCATCAGACACTATTTCGTTTCATAAGAGCAATTCTTTCTTGCAGAAAATGTACAAAAGGGTAAATCAGTTGCGAAACACCAAGAGATGACAAGGCAATTCTGAAGAGATGAACATTTGTCTTTATATTAATGCACACTTCTTTATTATTGTAAACAGAACTCCTATTACACTCATAGTTCAGTGTCATATATTTTAGGTAGTATAAAAATAAAATACAAGAAATAATTTACCTTTATTAGATACTAGTTCATATATTTTCATGCGTCAGTCACTAATGATGCAGTTACTAGTTTCCCCTGGCCCCCAAATCAGAAGAACATACCTTCCTCTATTTTAATCGGCGTACTGGGAGGAGTGCGAGCTGAAGTGGGATCAGGGGGACTTCTCTCTTTCTGTTGTCTGCCATCTTCTGAAGGTTCTGCAGATGTAGACAAGGCGAAATTAAAAAGGCAGACAAAACCTTCCAGCATGTCAGAAAACAAAAGTGTCCTTTTGCTCCATGCACACAAGATACGAATACATTTTTCTGAATCAAAATTCTGCCAGGATATTCAATAATACCAAAACAAGCAAAAGAAAATTAAGTGATAGTGTGATATTAACAAAACTGTTGAAATCACAGATCAGCTCTGTGGTGGGTTTTTTTGTTTGTTTGTTTTTTTAAATAAGAGGGCATGAATAATGTAATTGTTTATGAATTGGTTTATCATGCTGTTCTAAAGAAAACTTGTGAGGAAAAACCACAAGGAAGATATAAACAAATATTGGGGGTGGGGTGGGTGAATGCTATCAGACCTACAGAAGATAACGCTCTTTTGCTTGCTTTGTATTGCTGAAACTCAGAGTAAACAAAATCGCATCCCAAAAGAAAAGACAACTGCACAGATAATCAGAAAAACATGCAGTAATTAAAATGATTCAAAACAGATTTCACAGCGGTTTGCGTATTTGTTATTAGTAAGGAGGCTCCCCCTTGCTTTCAGGTTTAAACAGCCCTAGATCCAAAGGAAAACACTAATAGAGTACACTGTACATCAGGAACAACATTAAAACATTGTTCCATACAGTTCACCTAGACAATTAAAAGTGAAATCAGTCCCACAGATGACAGTCAACTGACAGAATCTCCAACCGGTGTAGGTAGAGAGGTTGTTCCTTAGATTGCAAGCCCAACTGTACCATATTAGTAATACCTGAGGCCTCAGCCAAAAGGTCAGGATCGGACCTTAATGCTTTGATCACTGCGGTATGAAATTCCTTATGGGAGGACTTCTGCCCATCTGGCTCTTCGCGGTTAAGATGTGTGATGACTTGC
>WAAD01038331.1:32409-135713 GCA_013389945.1 Fregata magnificens | reverse complement strand
AACCTTAATGATTCTATGATTCTATGATTATTAAACCCTGTTGGCAGAAACCAGCAATTTTTCTTTAGGGTATCAGTTTGACTCTTGTTGCATCAAAGCTGAACTTCAAATACCTGATTGCTTGCCAAGTCTTGTACCTGTCCAGACAGCCTACAGAACTAGCTGTTGTCCTGCATGTAAGTACTTGGTTTTTAACTTCTGGAAAGGTTGTGATGCAAAAATCAAAGCGCAGAAGTTTTGTCTTGACAAATGCAATTTTTGTCAGTGCTAAAAATCGATGGAGTTTCACCTGGGCAAAACTGGTGTAAATTGGTAGTTGAGTGAAGCCCATTACCCCATTTGTCATGTAGTTTCTTTTCTGCTGCTTGTTTCTTTCTTTGTTCATGGAAGGTTTCAGATTAATATCTACGGTTCATTTAGCAAGGAAGGTGTGTGGATTTTCTTTCTTTTCAAAAAAAATTGCTGTGTGTCACTACCATGCCCCCTAAAGACAGAGACTTCTCTGTGAAACTACCTTACAATTATTGTATAATGAATTCCAACCAGTTCATTAAAAGTGAAAATCACCAAAGAGACCTTTTAGGGCTAATAATGTGTGCTGTATGGTTCGGTGTAAGTACAGTGTAATCCGAGCAGGCAGATAAGACTTTGTCTCTGTGGTAATCTTTTAATATTGTTCGAAGTATTAAATAAAAATAGGTTGAATGTAAAATTTTGTGTAATTCTCTTACAGCTACATTAAATGAAAGGTTTCATTTTTTATTTGGGTAAAATTAACTCTTGTTGACAAGTCCATTTGCCTGACTCAGTGAAGTGCTTAGTTATCTACATACCTATTTGAGGCAGGTTGAATAAAACTTGCAAGAAAATTGTTTGTTGTGTGGGGTGGTTTTTGCTATTCATTGTAGAAGTTCAGAAGCTGGCATAGTTGTTTTCTAAATTAAAATGATTTCCCAGATTGTAAACTATTAATTAAAATTGTCACCATCTTATTCATACACTTTTTTCTGTAAATGACTGAAGAACTGGACTTTCTGCCCAGGCTACTCATAAAACTTAGAGTCCATGAGCTTTCATAGGTACTGGGCTGAAGTGCTTAATCTCTTGGGGAATATTCACAGTGCCCGACTTGAGATACTCATCTGACTTAGCTTGTCTCCTTACCTCCTGCATTGCAGAAGGTGAGAAAAGTTGTGTTGCTCTCTTGAAAATTGAATTTAATTTTTTTTGTATGCCTAAAGTTATGATATTTCCATGATAAGATTATCATGGACAAAAGGGGAACAGTAAGACAGTTTTATCTTTGTTCTTGATGGGTGGGGGTGTGTCTCTTTTTTTTTGGAGGTGGGGAGACTATGGAATCTCAAAGTTGTGTGCAAAAGCTATGGGGAAAAGCAATGTAATTGAATATGAAATATACTAAAATCCAAGACTAATGGCTGCTACAGTGAATCAAGTATTTGTGTTCATTTCTAGTCCTAAACTGATTTCATCCGTGCAGGAAAATGACCTGCACACCACTGCTGACATTTCAGTCAAAATGTTTGTTCAAGAAACTCATTTGTATTGCAAATAAATTAATAAAACCTGAGTGAATATTTTGCCCACTGCAAGTATGTTTTGCTGAGTCTCTTACAAAGGTATTTTTCATTGTTGTTTTGCCATGGGGAAAAAAAAAAGACTTTTTGCTGAAAATTAAAATATTTAGACAGAAATACTAGGTTGGTGCCTAATGGGAATTTTAGCTACTGCCTCAGGCCCGAGTCCTGATTTGTACATATGCTCGCTCTGTCTGTCCTTTCCCACCCCCTCCTCTTTCCGTGCACACAAGCAGTATACCTGGGCAGGTTGCAAATCGAACGCTAGCTTCCTCCTGTGGTACAAAAAAGCAGATTTGAAAATGTGGATGGGAGGAATCAAAACCAAAAATTTCAGTGAGGTACAGTAAGAAACAAATATCTTGTTTGAAAAATTAAAGTATTTTTTTTTTCCGATGGGGAATAAGGGGAAATGTTTTAGGAACATTTTCAAGAAGGCGAAGTGGAGATGCATAAGAGCTGTGATGGAACATAATTTATAAGTTGCTATTAACAAAAATGGTTATGCTTCCATCTGTTATGCTTTGGTGATCCTGTCCCTGAAATAGTATCAGACATATATTGGCACAGAGATGATGAGGATGACTTAAAAAAAAATAAAATCATAAAATGCTATTACCCATCTCATTACTGAGAAGCAAGGGTAGTAATCTGCGGTTCTGCTTCACTTATCCATGTTAGTTCATTCAGGTACTGAAGCTCACTTGGGTATCTGTCATACGGCATTAAAGATTATTACTGTTTTGAAAAACGTAATAGGAAATAAAATAGTATTACTGTGACAGGAAGGCAAACCAAGCATCTTTATCTTTTCAACACACAGTGAGTAGATGGCATGCTGTTGAAAGGAACTGATTTGTGACCTGTTAAAAGGAAGTGCTATTCTATGTGGTTTGCGCTTGCTATTCTTGTTGATGGTTTTATGTAAATGTAGCTGCCCTGATGGGTGTGCCAGTATTATCAAACCCTTATATGTCAGAATGAAGGTTTGCATCTTCAGCAGTGTTCATTTGTAGCCTTTGGTGCTACTAATAAAACTAAAGGAGCACGCAAGGTCCCCTCAGCGACTTCCTCCTCTCTTGCAACTTGCCTCGTGAGAGAAGGACCCTGCTTCCTTGCGAGGTTTGGCTGTTCTTGCATTGGCTAATCTTAGTGTGGGCTTTCCCAGACCCCACTCCTCCAGTGACTGGGATATCTGACTACCTGTTGCCATGTGATTGCAGATGCCAATTCCATGCAGTATGTCCTGTACTCGGCTTGATGTGACGTACTGGTCACTAAACAGCATGTCGAGGACTCTAGCTGTCCAGTTCTGCAGATATATGTGATAGCAACTCACACTTTACATGTTGTCCAGTGGCTTGCTTATCTTTTATCACTCAATAATCAGTTGCACTTAATGCTCTTGAATTCCTGACCAGCTTGTGGGTGCTCTAGCTCACGGGTTCAATCAGCTGGCACTTCTCATGTGGTGCAAAGCACTTGGGCCTTCCCGTCAGTCTGAAGAAGACAGTATTCATCTTTCAATGAAGACTGGGTAATGGTGCAAACAACCCTACAGCATCTGCTGGGACATCTCTCCAGGCTGTGGGTGTGTTTTGTTTCTGTAGTAGCATGCTCTTTCAGAATCTAATGATTGACAAAAAGCTCGCATTGGTGTAGCTAGCGGTGTTTGTCAGTAAATTAATATTATCTATGGTATGATTACAAGGCTGATTTTCAAGCAACGACTGTTCATTCCTACCCTGTTTATGAGGCTGAGGCTGCCTTTCATCAGTTTCAATCAGCTCTCTGTATCGAGCGGCAAGTTGTGATATCAAATCCTGCTGCTCTGGAGCACTGGCATGAAAAGTAAATTAACACTGAGATGAGATGTGATTGTAATTCGTATGAGAAAAGTCATTCTGATGAGGCAAACGGAAGTAATGTTTTTGTGGAGACTTTCCCTAAGGCATTTACTTCAGAGCTGGGCGACTGAAACATCATCAGAACAGTTTTATACCATATCTGCTATGGTATTTGGGGGTCTCTGAGTTCAGGACATACTTTGACGGCAATTGCCTGGATCATTAGTTTTGACCAAGGCTGGAGATACATGTTAAGCTGGAACACATGCAGTGCAAAATGAGAGAAAATAAGAAAATTGGGGGGAGGGAGAAATAGATCGCATACTTCAATGTATATCATAGATGTTACATATTTAGGTTAGATTTCATTCTAGAATAGCTAAAACAAAAAATATGAAACTCTAGTTTAAATATCGATTGGCTCAGTGCCAACAGTGATAAGCAACCACATCAGCTTAGTGTTGCTTGATACTGTTAAGGGTAAAAGTGTAAGGTGATTCAAAAGTACTTCTGCCATGTCAATAATTAAACCATGCACATTTGTATGGGAATGAAACCTTTTTTTAAAACATCTTAAACTGAGATGTTTCAAAATAAAACTCTAACTGCCAAGCATTAGGAGATTTCATCTACATGAAAGTCTGTTTTGCTTTACTGTGGATGCTTTGTATTGCTTCAGATGCACCTGGTTCTGACCACAGCCAGGAGCAGCATTCTGAGCAAGATAGGCTCATGCTCTCATCTACTAAGAAATAATGGCATGCTTCGTCTAAATACCCGGTTGCATAGCTTTTGTAAACAGGCGCCACCTCCCCCTTCCCTATTTCCAGGTTTTCTTAGGGGCTTGTGGTATGTTTTTATTTATTTATTTATTTTAGAAATTTTTATTTTCTTTCCCATGTTTTTCAAAAGTAATAGTTGAATAGTGAGGTCTGAGCAGAGTGAGTACTTCTGAAGCTGAACTGAAATAGCCATACTGCTCAGCGGGATGGAAGATGGAAGTACCTATTGAGGCATAACATCCAGGCTCTGTTTTGCTTTACAATACTTTTTATTATATCACAGAATCATTACTACATTCTAGCTTAAAATGAGTCTCGCTCTTTGTTGCTCAGGAATTCAGTATGATAATGATTAGAAACAGTCTTCTAATTGCCAGCTTAAACATCCAGGGTAAATTTATACCCATTTCTTGTCATGTCAACACAACCGTGCATCCAGGAATCCTTTTCACTGTCCCCAGTGGTGTTTAATTCATTTTAATTCATTTATCATTGGTGTCTAAATACAATATCTCAACCTACATTTTGAAAACAAGTATTCTTCTTGTACGGACTTGTAAAGTGGGCTTGTATTCCTGCAGTTCTGGTAGATCTTATTTTACCTCTTCCCACTTGAATAAATCCTCTTTCTACACAGGTGACTGGAGTTGAGAGCTTGTGTGAAAACCTTTCACGTCAATACATACTATAGTGGGAATAATTTCCTTACCTCTTCTGGAAGTTATTTAAATCATGCATCATATGATGTCATTGGCCTTTTCACAGACATGGTGTGTTTATGCTGTGGAGTAACCTTGCTCTTGAGTAAAACACAAACTTCTCTCCAGCTCTGATTTTATAACAGAAATGCATGTTTTTAGTCTCCAGGTAACCTTGTAAATATCTTTGCATGATGTAGTACTTTAAAATCTAATTCTTTTTTGTTCCAATCTTCATCTCCTTCGTGTTTAAAATTCGAGTCCTTTCCTTTGAGTGTTCCTCCCAATTTTGTTTTCTAAGAAATTTCATTGCAGCTCTTGTCCCATGTGCCTTGGTGATTCATGAATATACTAAATAACATCAAGTACTTCAGGAACTTTACTAGGTGGCTTCCAGCGTTATGAATCTTCAAAGGAGCATGTTGTTGTTTCTCCTTTAACTAATTTGCTATTCACTTTAAGGATCTTGTACTAATATATATAATCTACCTTTTGATGATGAACCTTTTCTTAAAGGATTTTTTTTTCCTGAAGAAAAATGTAAGGTTATAGTCTGGACTGCAGAGGTTTTGTCTGAAAAACTGTTCATGTATTGTCTTATTTTTACTATTTTTACTTCCTCTGCTACCCCCTCCCCCATGCTTTTCTTCTTCAAAACTAGTTTTTAAAGCTTTTTGGGCTACGTAAAATCAGATTGCTAGCCTGACTCACACTGATTTGCCTGCTCTCATCTGCTTTCTTGCATTGTTTGTGTTATTTTAGGATGATGTCATATTTCACTAAACTTATTAAAAACTAATCTTTGGTCTACAATTTTATGTGCTCTTGTGTCCATATTTCTAGTTTTGGAGTTGTCTGATCAGCATGTTGTGTTTTAAAGTTTCGCTTGCACATCAGTTTTAAAATTACTTACTTCCATACTTCTTCCCCCCTGCCCCCATTCCACTTTTTCCTCTATGTTCAACATCATCTGTTGTATTGAATGTGTTACAGAGCATTTTATTTTGTGGCTTCCATACATTATCTTTAATTAATGCTGCTTCACCATTGTGCATGTTTACTTACCATTTTTTATGGCTGAATAATTATTTGGCTTCATTTTTAATGCAGAGTCTAACTCAGTCTGACTATGTGCAATTCTTGCTCTATTTGTACTTCATCTTTAAGACATTCTTTGGTAAGTCCTTTTCTCTGTTGCTTTATAAGACCTCTGCATATCCAAGTATTCCATTAGTATTCCATTTCACAAGTGGAGGAGTACTTGCTTGGGACACCCATTCCAGGCAGTACTTGCACCTTTTTGTCTTAACGAAATTCAGAGTCTCCTCTGTGCTCTGAAGTTCTTAGTCCACTTAGTACAGTTTCTCTACCTTTACCCAAGTTTTCTCTTCTGAAGCAGTGGTTCTTGATGCAGCCTTTCTTTATGCTTCTGTTGAAGTTGATTGAATCAGATTGTAATCATTCCGGCTGTACTTATTCTGTACAACGCGCTTCAATTTTTAACTTTTGGTAAGTAATGAGGGCATTAAGAATAAGGGTGATAAAATTATCAGTTCAAAACACTAATTTTCAAGAAACCTTTACTTGAAAGCATCCTAGTATGTCAACAATAATTCAAAAGATGGATTTTATTCATTACATTGCTATCAGATACTGAATATTTTGGGTGTTGTGAGAGCTATTTTGAAAACAAAAATATTTATTTTTCAGATTGCGCCCTATTTCTTAAGTTGTTTCTTTGTAAACAATCATGTGTAATTAGACTTCTGGAAATCCATAGATATAGATAGTCAGTAATGAAATAACTCTAAAAAAATATTTGTGCGGAAACAAATAGCGGACTAAATTTCATTCTGACTGTAACCACTGAAATGGGGTCAGGCTGACTTCAGTATAACACATTTCATGAGGGATTCTTTTTCTAAGTAGTAAGTCATGGAGGGCCTTTGACTGAGGAGACATGAATGACTGCCGCTTAGCACCTTGTTCAGTGGCTGCAATGAAATGCCTTTTGCTGTGCAAGTCATCTCATGCTCCTGGACTTAGACTCAAATCCTTTTGTTCCTTCAGCTTTCAAAATACAGAAGTCAAACCTGTATGATCAAGGTGCACACATCAGCACAGTGTGGTTTTCCCGTACAACTTGTTCTCATGGGTTTTTTTCCTTAATTCTTGACCTTCCTCCTTATGACTGACTTTAATGTAAGAAAAAAAGGAATAACGGAAGGCTGTGTATGTGAGGAGAGTGAGGGGGAACATTGCCTTCGATGTGTTTGGGAGTTGAAAAATCCCTAAATGCCTAAGCAGCAGCAGCAGGGAATTTCCCCAATGAATTCATGTTTCATGCTTTTCTTTTTTAATCGCAAAACAAATAAGTTTAACTACCAAAGTTGAAATCTTGCTTTTACGTTTTAAGTACTGATATCTGGACGACTGTGCTAAACTTCCTAAGAATGGGTTATCACCTCTGATCTCTCCTTGATGTTTCTTTATCTTGTCAATAAAGATAAATTGCAGTTTCTCTTGGTACTTCTGAGATTGCTGTTTGAATCTGGTGTTGCTAAGCCACATACTACATTCAAATTACACCTGGTTTTCAATGATGTTCACAGGAAAAGGCTTTTTACTTTCCCTACACAGCTTAAAGTTTCTCCATCTCCATGTTTTTTCATTCCATCTTTCTGATAGTTGTGAGATAGTCTTGCCTTTTCAGGTCAACGTAACAACCTAGTCATGACCGTAGATTGTGGCTGAGGGTTAGTGAGGATACGAGGGCATCTTGCCATTTCTGATGCCTTCCATGCCTACAGCGTTCACCTGTCATGTGGATTCTTCAACGAGTTTGCCTGCCTAGTTAGACATGGCTCCTCCTCCTGTGTTTTGGAACATCAGGGAAACATCATCTGTCTTATGTTGATGAGAATTGGTGTTCACTGAGATACCCCTTCACTCACACAAGAGGGAGAGCAATTTTTTTGCTGTGAAGTATACTGATGCATAAAGAATGGCTCATACGTGCTGGGTGTGTGGAAGAACTGCAGTATGATAGTGGGCAGGGCTTTTTTCGTTTTAATCTTGTGGGGTCTTTGACATAACATTAGCATAATATTTAGTGAATCATTGTGATTGGAAAAATACTGACAGCAGTCTTATTAAAGTCACTGTCAGTTCACCCTTTCTGACTTCAGGGCAGTAACTTGAAGTGCAGGTTTCATGTAATTTGCTTTTCTGATATTTTTTGTGTGTGTAATAGAGTTGTAAAAGAGAAGGTAGTTCACCAGTAGAAAGAAAAAATAGCCAAAAGTACACAATAGTAGTCTTTTAATGTACAGATTATGTAAGAATTGTTAGAAATGTTGTCTTCTGCTGAGTAAGAGTTGACAATACTCAAACAGAAATTTTCTAACATGGGGAAGATCAAGGGGGTGGGTCAGAACCTGCTTCTACAAGCTTAGTCTCAGTCCAAGCTAACTGTAACCTGTTTCTTGCAAAACTGAAAATATGAGGATGTTCACTAAGCATTTGGGCTTTCTGTCATTTAAATTACTGAGCTTAACTCATGTGTCTGTTTTTCTCTGGTAACCATTAATTATGTTTAATTCTTTGGATTTACCTTGGAGATTTTATTTCAGTGCTCACCGCTTCATTCAATAACTTAGAGGAAGTTACATCCAGATAGTCGAGATGCAGTTTAGGATTGAGCCATGTGTGGGGTTTGATGTTACCAAAAATACACTGCTTTTTCCTGAATTTCTTGCCTCGTGTTGTATAAAATAGGAATTTAAAGAGAAGAGCTTTATTCAGTTGTGTTATTTCAGTATCATATTTGAGACTGGAGATGAGCCAAAGGACTCTTTTGGACAATATAAGATATAACTTGTGGGAGTGGGTCATCATCTTTGCTTGTTTCTTTTTTTCTCAAAGCAAAGGAGAATCGCAGAATTGTCTAGTCTACCCGCCCTGCTCAAGCAGGTTGCCCAAGACTGTGTCCACTCTCCAAGGATGGAGACTCTGCAACCACTCTGGGCATCCTGTTTCAATGTTTGGCCACCCTCACAGTAAAAATATGTTTTCTTGCATTCAGATGGAATTTCCTGGGTTTTAATTTGTGCCTGTTGCCTCTTCTGTCACTGGGCACCACTGAGGCGAGTCTGGCTCCTCCTTTATTCCCTCTCCAGTGTTTGTACACATGGTTAAGATCCCCTGAGCCTGCTCTTCTCCAGGCTGGGCAGTCCCAGCTCTGTCAGCCTCTCCTGGTATGACAGATGCTCCAGACCCTGCATCATCTCTGTGGCCCTGCACTGGACTTGCACCAGTGTGCCTATCTTTCTCTTGCACTGCGGAGCCCAGGACTGGACACAGGTCTCTAGGTGTGTCTCACCAGTACTGGGTAGAGGGGAAGGATCGCCTCCCTCTGCCTGGAGTGAAGACAGAGAAAGAATGTGGGGAAGTGTATTTAAAAAAAAAAAAAGGGGGGTGGTGGTGAATTCACACACTCAGATGTGTGTGAGAATCCAGCTGTTTCAGAACTTGGACAAACCACTTTGTCACCCCATTCCCCATAACAAAAAAAAAAAAAAAAAAAGACAGGATAGGGAGGGACGACCCTAACATTTTATGATTGACTTTATTGTGCCAATTCCTCTGAAATACCTGTTCTCTCAGAATTTTTAATCCATTTATCCCTTCAGCATTTTTGTATGAAAGATAAATTAAGTGTATCCTGTAACTGCATAATGACTCCAGATGGATTACTAAAGGCATGCAGTAAGCCTGTTTCATGGGGAAAGCAGGGCTGGCTACTCAGTTTCTTTAAACCCCGTTCAGTAACCCCTGGAGTTTCACTTGCCTTTGGGCACCTGTATACGACCCCCTGGAGAAACTTCAATGTGCTGTGTATTCTGGACCTGGTAGTATGTCAGCAACTTCAGCTTTAGTGGCTGGTAACGTAACTCCTTTTAAATAAAAGTGAAAATTGATTTTTTACTTAACAGGTAAATCATATTCTTAAAAAAAAAAAAATATTTAAAATGATTTTGTTCCTAGTGCTACAACTGCACAAACAGTATCTTGAACAGTGTAACTGGCCATATTGCCTGTGCACTGTCTGCCAATTTTTATTTTATCGTGTGACATTTGCAGTTTTCATGCTGAATTTCAAAACTCAGGACCCATCAGGTCTCCAAGCTGCTTACCTAAGCCACGTAAGCAGTTTTATTATTTAATTTTCTATTTTGGACCAGCAAAGTTTTGGTTTTTTCTTTTTTTTTTTAGGGAAGGAACTTTATTTGCTTTATTGTTGCTAACTGCATTTTGATGACTGGAAAACATTTAAATACTGCTCAGTTTGAAAATTGGTATGGGGGGGAGGAGTTGCTGTGCATGGCATTCCTAATTACTTCATATATTGCCATTCAACACTCTGTAGCTGGCCCACTTGCTGTCTGCCTACCTACTACCTATCACAGTAATCATTTACACTTCATACTGTGGGAAGCTAACAAATCCTTAGTGTGTGTGGTTGGGCCGTGCACAGCTGGTGTAACAGAAGATTAAGTTGCCCATACACTAAACCGAATGATTGATAGCCAAGGTTTTCACCCAGCAAAGTGCAGTTTTGTTACATAATTACAAGAATTATGTGCAGCACTAAATCTATTCCCTGACTATGAATTTGAAGGGTTGTTCTGACTGAGTTATGAAAGAAATTATAAACTAATTCGTGGAAACAACATCTGTTGTACACAGGCGAAAAAAGCTCTTAGAAGAAAGAAAGAGAATTTATTTCCCTCTGTTTGCAGCTATTTATAAGACAAAAGGAGACAACCCAGAGTATTACAGTCAGTAGTTCTTGTACCACACGTGTTTATGTACACAATCTCATTTGCTGAAAAACAAGGGGTTTTGTTTTTGCATAAGCCCAGGGACTTCAAGTGTAGGAAAGATGCATTGAGTAAGATACAGAGTGGGAATCTATTTCCATGTCTGTTTGGCACATGGTCTGTTGAGCTTGTGAGATCTTTGTCATCAATGTTGCAGATATGAGATGAGGTTACTCAGTAATTACGCTGCCCAAGACTAGAACTAAAATGATGAAAACTGCTTAAGTTCTGGGAATATGCCTTGCCCTTCCATGCAGTCTGATGTTGTCCAAAGTGGATAGTAACCCAGCACTTTACATGGAAGAAAATGCTTTTCCCTCTACATTAGATAACAAGTGCTCACTTTTGGCAAGGTTGAATAAAATAAAAATGTAATTCCCTCACTGCCTGTTCACATTAAAAAAAAAAACACCAAAAAACAAAACCAAAAAACAACAACAAAAAAAACCCCACCAACCCAAAAAAAAGCTTACTGCATATTTTGCATTGTCACCTGCCTTCCTGGGACTTATAAATAGTTAACAAAAAAGAATATGGAAATTTACCACAACCTACACTTTTATGTGGCTTACATGGTTCTTTCCAAAGACAAATGGTATGACCAGTGAGAAATTTTGAATGTTTAGTGTCCTGGTGTGAATGCCTATTAGAGGAGTTATAGTATGAGAGCAGGATCTGTGTATGCATTTGTACTTATGCAAAGAAGATATCAAAGATATTGGAGGTCAATTACCAGTCCTGGCTAATTTAAAGCTAGATGGGTTTTGTTGCAACTACAAGTGACATTCCTATTTGCAATGGAAATGTACCCTTTGAGATGGTGCAAAAAATCATCATCAGAATTTGGGGAATAGTGGATGAGAGGGGCAAAGAAGAGAGAAGAGTCAAAGGTGGCAGCAGTGTTATAAACCCAAGCGATGTTTAAAAAAAAAAAAAAAAAAAAAAAAAAAAAAAAAAGAAAAAATAAAAGATATTTAGCGGCTGTGGCAGCAATGAAAATAGTCTGGTTTACAAGGGAAAATGAATTCATTTTGCCCTTGTGAAAGTAAAACTGGTGATGAAACATCAAAAAAGACACTGAATGAAGGGAGAAACCATTGCATAATCTAGCCAAGGTGCAGAAGTACCAAAAGTGTAGATGGGATAAGAGCAAGGGGATCAGGGGTCATGGGTGTGGCTGTGACTCAGAAGCACTAACTTGGTACAAATACTCATATATTTATGTATCTTTAGAGTCGTCTTTGCTGCCTTTTTTTTTTTTATAGCCTATCATCTGGCCCATTTATTTGAAAATGATTTTGCTTCTGCAAACGCTTACATCTACTGTTCTATGTCCACCATTAATTACAGGAATAAATGTAATCATTTTCATATAAGGTTTGTGAGTGTGATCAGGTACTGTTATTACTGGTGGTAAATGAACTAAATTATAGCTTCAAATATGCAGGTTCTTTAGAAAGCAGGAACAGCAACCCTTAAAAGTAATATTATCCCTACAAATGCCAGCCTGGTACAGATTCCAGTGTTAGAAATGAAGAACTGAAGTCAAGAGAAACTGAGGAACTGTTGTACTCTGTGGCATCTTGTCTCATCTGCTAGCAGAGCAGTCTCATCTGGGGTGTCATGGTTTAACCCCAGCCAGCAGCTAAGCACTACTCAGCCGCTCGCTCACTCCCCCCCAGGTGGGATGGGGAAGAGAGTCAAAAGGGTAAAAGTGAGAAAACTCGTGGGTTGAGATAAAGACAGTTTAACAGGTAAAGCAAAAGCCTCATGTGCAAACAATGCAAAACAAGGAATTCATTCCCTACTTCCCATTGGCAGGCAGGTGTTCAGCCATCTCCAGGAAAGCAGGACTCCATCACGCATAACAGTTACTTGGGAAGACAAACGCCATCACTCTGAACGTCCCCCCGCCTTCCTTCTTCTTCCCCCAGGTTTATATGCTGAGCATGACGCCATATGGTGTGGAATATCCCTTGGGTCAGCTGGGGTCAGCTGTCCTGGCTGTGCCCCCTCTCAGTGTCTTGTGCACCTGGCAGAGCATGGGAAGCTGAAAAGTCCATGACTAGCATAAGCACTGCTTAGCAACAACTAAACCATCACTGTATTATCAACACGGTTTTCACCACAAATCCAAGACATAGCCCCATACTAGCTACTATGAAGAAAATTAACTCTATCCCAGCCAAAACCAGCACATGGGGAAATAATGAAAACTTCTCCAGGTGTTACTAAATAATAATAATTTTAAAAGGACAAAATATTGGCATCAGATAATGGGATTTCTTATTTCCTTTTCCTCTGATCAACAGCTGCCTTCAGAAATTTTACCATTAGAATTTTACTGGTTGCAGTTCTTCTCAAGGCTACTCCTTCCTTCCTTCTTATGACTTACGTGAAGACAATTTAGGTAAGTACAGTCAACTTGAAAGAGCTCTGCACGTTTACAAGAATCATTTACAGAAAAGTATACTTTGCAGCAAGTAAAATTGCTGCCTACCTGCAGTAGGAATGTCTCAAGTGTACAATTCAAGGGTAAACTATTCCTTTAATACTCTAAGGTATTTGACATCCTTCTCCCCTCCTCCACCCCAGTCTCTGAAATAAGTATTCAAAGAGCTGGGAGGATAGTCTACAGTTCTTTCTCCCTCCATGTTTCTTCCAGTTTTGCTCTGTGTATGTACTGTTCGGACTGAGAAGTTATAAGTGCCACCGTAAGGTTGACGGTCTCTTTTTCATAAGAAAGATATCTTCTGTAAAGTTTACTTGACCAACTCTATGCCAGCTGTATTTGGAGGCAGACTGGTAGGGGATTAGGCAGCCTTAATATGAAGGACTCCTTCAAACTGCGCAGGTAGTGCAGTGCTCTAGCACTGGGTAATACCACTTCTCCAAATTGTCAGTCTGTGGGATAGGAAGAAAAAAGTTAAACGCTACTCACTGCAGGAGTAAGACTCTCTTGTCCTTTTTTCTAGCAAGCTGGAGCAGAGGGCATTATTGGGCAATGGCACTAGGTGCTCAAGTAAGAGTACTCAAACAAGATTTTGCATAAGGGTTATTACATCACTTATAAATAATAATAATAATAAAAAACCCAAACCTAAACCAAAAACACTTACTGAAGTGGCAAAGAAATCTAAAGGCCTTTCACCATTACCGTTGTTTTGTGCAAGGCATGCTATGTGTAAGGCTTGGGAGAGGCTGCCTCACTGGCTGCACTGCCTCGGCACAGCTGTCTGTGGCTGCCCTTGGCCGCGTGTGGGTTGGAGGACAGCGGGGTACCATGTCTGTGTGGGAGGCTGTACTAGGTACCCGAGCTTTTGCTTTTTAGCCTATGGCAAATGCTGAGAAAAGGGTCTCTTTGTCCTCTGATGCTCTGAAAAACATGTGCATTCTTGATTTTGCAAGTGTAAGACAAAGTTTTGGTTTCTGTTTCTCAAATAATTTAGGAAGGTCTGTGGGCAGCAGAACCAGTGCAGCTTGATTTGCTATGGGTCGGTCACATTGCAGCAGGTCAGGTAGTCAGAGACAGATGATCCCTGTCAAAACAAAAAAAAGCTTGAAATACAGGAGAACATGTTTACTTGCACTACTGTCAATAACAACATAAAGATACACTTCTATTTTACTGAGGTAGATTATATTTGCTGATTGATGTGGTACTAACAAAATCCAAGTGCTAGCAGAAGCCTTCATTTTTGACTGAAGAGAATACAATATTTACGTTGCTTAAAAATAATATATAATTATATAACAATAGAATGTAACATTTATAAAATTTATAAGCATTTTAAGTTTCTTTACCATTCTGTTTTTGTGGTTAATTGTCCAGGTGCACAGCTTCTAATGTTACGTAGTGGCCTGTAAATGTTTAATTTCCAGTTGGACATTGGAAAACGTAGGAACCTTCTGTGATTAACTCTGCATCACTATGTTATAACTGTCATCCTCTTGAGTGTTTCTTTTCCAGGTCTTGATATAGCTGCAGAATGGATATAATTGTACTATTTTTCAGAGTTTTATTGCACTAAGGAACTAAACAATAAGGAATAAAAGTTCTAAGATACTTTTAATATGCATAAATTTACAATTCCTGTGAAGAATCCAAAATGAAGTATATAATCCACTGTGAGTTGTGTATTAATCCTGTGGAATTTTCCTGATATTTAAATGAACAAACACACCAGTAAGAGCCTTCTTTTACGGCTATAGTGCCACAGTGACCTTATAGACTGCACAGGGAGGGGGGAAAAAAAGACCCTACATCCAGGTCTAATATCCTGCTACAATTTTTTTTTATTATTTTTTTTTTACTCTTACACAATATCTTCATGTAAGATTCTAGAGCTAGGGCAGTAAACATTAATACTGCAGTAAAAATGATACAATTGGCATGCCTACCATTACCTTTTATTGAATAGCTGCAAAGACTGAACATCTGAATATTGCAATATTCTTTAATGTAAAACTGTCAGATACTGATATGAAACTATACTACACTGGAGTTTTTCCACTGTACTTTCTGTTTAAAGAATTTCATACAGTTAAGATGAGTTACAATGAGTTCTTTATCTCACACAAATTCAGAACATAACATTTTAGTGTGAGGAATATGGAATAATAGGTTTACACTCTGAATTAGGTAAAAGCCATGTCCGAAATGTACAGTAATTATAGATCAGACTACCTACGCTTAAAAAAATCTGTGTTAAGTATTAATTCTGCTTGATAGTAAGAGATGAGGCACTGTAATCAGATCAGCAGCCAGTCACGTGTAAGGAGTCGAGGGGTCAGGATCTTGCTAATCTTTCCTCCCCAAACTCCATGAGGGGGTTTGCCTTTATGTCAGGGGAGGCTTCTGGCACAAGCGTGCTCCTGATGGTTCCTGATCCACATGGCCGGTGGAGCTGGATGGTAGACAGGCAGGTCCTGGTGGTGCTTGGAACCCCAAGGCAGCTGGGGAAAAGACTACTGGAAGGGAAAGAGGGAGCCCTGCCAGAGTGGGGGCTCTGCACAATGCTGCAGTCCTTCCACACTGATACGTTTCTTAACAGTCCATTTCTTCCTTGTTATTTACAAACAGATTTTATGGACCCTTTGCATTTTAGAGAGGAACATCTGCAGCCTCAAGTACCTGCTTTATTTTAGAACATTAGCTATATGAAAAATGGGTATTCTCAGAGATGCTAATAGAACAGTTGTAATCATTGGAATATCCCTCCCTGCAATTTTTGACCAAAATATAGTAGCAGGGAAAACCTTGTCATTTCTTTTAACGAACTATGTCTCTGTAATACGTGACCTGTAGGTTTCATTTAAGAAGCCACTGGTTTTAATTTGTTAGTGGAAGGACTTAAAGGGGGAAAATGTTTGACTTACAAGGGGAAAAAAAAATCCTTTCAAAAGATTCAGTGTGAGGAAAAGAGGTTGAACTTCCTTTCAGTGGGACTGTTGTTCTTCAACCAGAACTGGTCTGTTTGCCCTCTTGTAGCCCCGACGTGGTTCTTCAGAAGCGGGCAGAATTTAAAGGCATTCCTATCAAAGCGCTGTTCTTGGTGGAAATAAGTGAACTCTTGTAATTTGTTTTAACTGAACTCATCCAGAGAGCTTTGGCATTTCCAGAGGTTCCCCATCTGAAAAAAAAGTCTGTGATCCATAGCTGATGCAAGTATTTTTTCTTTATTGCTATTCACAGGGAATTAAACAAAAGTTCAGAAAGAGCAGTCAAAGTGAGATTCAAGTCTCTTTAATAAAAGGTGTTAACACTTGCTATGTTTTTCTCTTGAAATATTTACTTTGGGTTTTTACAATGAAATGTATACAACCTCATCATTATTTCAAAAGTCTTCCTTTTTCTTTAATTTGAAACCATGTTTTTGGCCAGAAAATTTTCTCAGAAATTTTCTGGTAAATTTGTGGAAACTTTTATGCCTGCCAGAAGTCCACCTGGCTCTGGATTACAACCCAGAATACAGACTCACTGAGGACATCAGTATTCCTTTTATGTGCATCCTTGACTAACCCATCTGATTCCCAGGTAGTGTAGCCTTGTGTAATTAATGGCCTTGCTTAAGAAGCTGGCTATACCTTTAACAGCGTTAGAGAGAAATCTGAGATGCAGTTTTAAAGTAGGCAGTTGCCATACGGTGTAAAAGTTATTTTTTGATGCCTATTCCCTTGAAAATATGTGTACATTTTACTATTGCTGAAACCACCAGGGCCCAGAAAACGAGTTTTAAAAATCCTGTTATCTATAATCTGCATTCTGTGTTTCTGAATTTTCATGCTGCCTGCTTTCAGAGGCTGTCTGCAGTTGTACTAGATTTGTAAATTGAAAACTAAGATATCTGCATAAAATACAGTCTCCAGGAATGATATAGCTAAGAATACAAACCATTTGAAATGGGTACATGGTTGAACATCACTAAGAAATCAGCCTTTAACCTGCCAGTAGAACTTCATCAGGGCAAAGCCACTTCTGGTCTGCACAGAGGAAGAGTTTGCATTTCTGTCTAAGCAATGGTGTGAATGATGTCCCTTCTGTTCATTGAAGGGCAATATTTATTTGGAGGGAAATCTAGTTAAACCAGGCTTTGATATGCATTTCTAATCTCCTTCCTAAACTTCAGTACAGTTGTGAGATTTGTCATCTTTTTAACTAAAGAACCAGGAACCAAACCCAGATTTGTACTGTGGTTTTTAGGTGTGCACAGGTGATGCTCCAGTAGAGGTCTTGGTTAGATGGGAAACAAAGGAAAAATGGAAAGGCAAGGGAACATTTACATAGGGTAATTCTCTCAGCTGGCCTGTGAAATGTGACTGGATCGCATTTGTTACCGCAGGATGCTCGATGAATGATAGCTTGGGAGGAGCTCACTGAAGTCTCTGCCTTTTACTCTCTGGCTCCTTTGCAGGGGCCCCTGGGTGGATTAATTTGGGTGGGAGGCGGAGAGGGGCAAGTGTGAATGTGGACTCTCGCTTAGAGTGTGGACAGTTGTATTCCCTCTTCACAGGAGGCTCTGAAATGACGAACAGGCAGGCAGGGAAACACATCTGTATGGGTTGGGTGTTAAATGGTTACCAGCTGCTCGGCTCTTTCTTATCCCCTTCAGTCATCTTTGCCCCTCCAGCATTCAAAACTCTCTCCTGTTAGAACTCTTTTTTCCTTGCAGATAAACAAGTTACTTAATTCTTTCAGAACTTTTTTTAATACACCCTGTAATACACGAGTTAAATCTGGATTCTCTAGGTGTTTCTTAGATGAAATAGGTAAAGTATTAGTTGTACTGCAAGTTTATACAAGATTTCACACAGATAATTGGGAAAATGACTTGCAAATTTGGTATTTATGACAGATATTCATCAATATAAAAATCTTGAAGCACCCATTCACAGCTTACATAACTTCTTTCATCTTACCCTTTACTGTAGTAGTTCCACTCAGATGCAAACTATTTGCTGCCTTTGTACGTTGTCTTGATGACTATACTGTTATTGATTTTTTTTTTTAATGTAGTAGGTTGACTTTAATGTCTGTTTTGTTAGTATTTATCTATACATTAAAACTCCAGAAGTTTCTTGAAAAGATTAAGGGCTCAATCCTGCAAATCCTTACTTACCTGGTAAGTTTTATTTAATTCAGTATGGCCTTACTCTCTGGAGAAGGAGCTACTCATTTGGGGTCTGTGTTTTCAGTGAGCTTAAGATATATTTAAGAATTGTAGTGCTGAATCACCTTCTAATTTAGCAGACAGGAAAACCTTCAAATGTCCGAGAAACAGACCTTCCAAGGATTTTGATGGTGATAAAGTATAGAAGTGGCCACGGTCTCTTGTGAGACAGCATCATGTTGAAGGGCAAAGGGAGAATGGATATTCTGCTGAAGCAGCAAGAGAGAATTCTTTAGGGAAATGATAGGACGATTTGATTAAACCAGTTGAAGAACAAATTTCTCTTGTTAAGGGAGGTTGGGGGGGAATTGTTTCAGCTCAGTGTTCTTCCCCCTCCTCCCTTTAGCTTCTCCGAGTAACTGAACTGTATAGAGGGGTTTTAATTTTCTTTCCAGATTTATGCGTCTGTAACCTAATTAAAGCATCACCTGTATGCTGCATTTAGCAATAGCTTATATTCATAAAGCGTGATGGAATTTTTAGCTAACAATGGTGTAAGAAATTATTTTCTGCATACTACTCTTTTACTTTATGACCTCCATCATCAAGACTTCTAATGCTCTGCCTGAAAATTGTATTTTTTAAAAAAAGTATTGGGACAGTGCTTGTGTTAAAACTTGTTTGTTCTATCATAATGATGGGATGTCCCAATCAAAATCAATGTGTTACAGTGTTAGGCAGTCTGTATATGAAACGGAAAGATGGTTTCGCCCCAAATGTGTCAAAGGTTCTTTTCCAGGGAACACTGGCACATGAGAAATGTCCTAGTAGGTCAGATCAGTGTTACTTTTTGAAAGATGTAGTGGAGGAATGGTTTGTCCTTGTCTTCTGCAGCAAATAAATCTTGTCTGCTAAAATCTAAGAATAATAGGGACAAGCTATCCAGCATCTCAAATGTTATGTTGCACCATCTCAGTGTGAGGGAGATTCAAGTTGGAAGCGGGAATGGAAACAGATAGGTAAAACAAAATTTTATGTTTGACGCTGCCCAAACTGCAAACATCTGCTGGAGTTTAACTTCTCCTCCATTGTTATTATTGCTTAGTGACTGCTGTTTTTCTTTCTCTTGGGAGCTGATGCATTTGTCTCCAGGAGAGGCAGTTTATTAATAAGGTGATATTTTATTTGACTTCAGTAGTACTTCATAAAACAACTCAAAGTGCTTTACAAATATTTATTAAACTTTGAATCCCCCAGCTATGAAAACAAGTTCTCACTGGTATATGGGAATCATTGAAATACAGCTAATACTTGGGGTTTAATAGCTCATACAGTACCAATAAAAACTCAAAATGTAGTAGAAGACAAGATAATAAGCAATAATAAGTTTTTGATGTTGCTTTTTCATCATGCTATGTGAGAAAATCTAATGGGTTTGGAAGGGTAAGTGAACACTTAAACAATACCCCATTTGTTAAAGTATTACAAGTCCAAGTCCATCCAGATTAATGTAGAAACTGATATTCAGGTAAAAATATTTTCTGTATATTAGACACACAGCCTGAAATTAGACAGTCATCAGTCTTCAGCAGAGAAGAGTTAACTTCTTTCCCTTTCTTCTCTTCTGTTCTCCCCCACTCCCGTTTTGGTTTTGTAAGAGAGTTTAGTTTTACAATTAAACCAGTAGTTGAGGACTCATGAATCTTGATTTTTACTTCCAGTTCTGCCAGAGATTGTAAGTGCAATGCTGAATGAATGTGTAATTCTCTTTTAAATAAAAGTTATTTGATGCTGTTCCACAATTATGCAAATTATGGTTGTCTGGTTTTGTGTATTTTCTGCTTTTTTTTTCCTTTGCTTGAATTCTTATTACTGTAAATAAAGTTAAGGCTCAAATTTATTTAGACCTTCTATGAAACTACTATTTTCTGTCTTTCTGATGCAAAACATTTGGAAGAAACCGTTTTTTCTAAACACAAAATGTCTCTCCACAACATCCTTATAATGCAGAGACAGGAGGAGTAAATATTTTAAATCTTGGTTTCCAGAAAGAAGCCTAATACCAAGTAGCTTTGTGAACAGGAAAAACAAGTTACAGATCTGGTATTTTTTGTGTATATTCAAAAAAATCTAGATAGCATAATAGAAGTATTCTTAACTTCAGTTCGGGGTCAATTTTTTTCATCTTGTTTATGTATTCAATGTGATATGAAGCACGGAATTTATACTGTAGCTTACCGATTTACTAAAACGTTTGACTTCTTCCTTTACTGAGAGGGACTATAGATACATAAAATGCACATGTAAAAATACATATAGATGGATGGGTATACGTCTGCGTGTCTCAATTTTGGAGATAAACTTGTAAGGAAAAATAGTTGCTTGTTAGAAGGATATATGGAGATCAGCACATGTTACAGTATCAGTTGGACCTGAGAGAAGTGTGTAAGACTTGCACTTCTGTCCTGGTTTCGGCTGGGATAGAGTTCATTTTCTTCCTAGTAGCTGATATAGTGCTGTGGTTTGGATTTAGTATGCAAATAATGTTGATAACACACTGATGTTTTAGTTGTTGCTAAGTAGTGCCTACACTAGTCAAGGACCTTTCAGCTTCCCATGCTCTGCCAGATGCACAAGACGCTGGGAGGGGACACAGCCAGGACAGCTGACCCCAGCTGACCAAAGGGATATTCCATACCATATGACATCATGCTCAATATATAAACTGTGGGGAGTTGGCCATGGGACAGTGATTGCTGCTCAGGGACGGGCTGGGCATTGGTCGGCGGGTGGTGACCAATTGCATTGTGCATCATTTGTTTTGTATATACTTTTATCATCATTATTAGTTTTATTATTTTCTTTTCCTTTGCTGTCCTATTAAACTGTCTTTATCTCAACCCATGGGTTTTACTTT
Organism: Fregata magnificens; assembly: GCA_013389945.1. Classification (NCBI taxonomy): domain Eukaryota; kingdom Metazoa; phylum Chordata; class Aves; order Suliformes; family Fregatidae; genus Fregata; species Fregata magnificens. The sequence goes on along the minus strand of WAAD01038331.1, from coordinate 114,379 downwards.
TTTTTTTCTGATTCTCTCCCCCATTCCGCTGGGGTGGGGAGAGAGGGTGAGCAAGCGGCTGTGTGGTGCTTAGTTGCCAATTGGGGTTAAACCACGAGAACTTCCTGTCTTCTGTTAAGCATTGAGTATTTCGTGCATTAGTTGGGTCAATTCAGATACTTTAATATTTGATGAATTACCCTTTCCCTTTGGAAAAGTAATATACCACGAGTAGTAAGCAGTTTTTTATGTTGACAGATGGCACATTTAAAGGCAGTGGTCATTGTAGCATCACAAGATGTACAAGAAAAGAAGAAAAACTCATGCAATCACATTTCTTTAGTGAACCTCTGCTGTTGTCTTTCCTGTTCTACTCATTGAAGTTGGTTACCTTTTTTGCTTGCCTGGAGCAAATGTGGATCAGCCCCAGGAGGAAAACAATGGACTCAGAATTGTTTTGGCGGTAACAGTTCCTGTATGGAGCACAGCTGAGGCTATCGGTGCAGAGCTATTTCATCATGTTTACCATGGTAGCTAGCTACAGGCAGCCAAATGTAAAGGTTATTGTATTTGAGTAGTTAATGTTGTTAAAGCCCTTGGAAGATTAGAAAAGTGTTATCTAAAGGTTAAACTGTGTTATGATGGGAGAGAATAATGCAAATGGCATTCCCTTGCTCCTTCTCCTACCACCAATTTCTCTGCTTCATCTGAGACAGGGTGCTATTGTACGTGTGTGGGTTACAGTCCTGGCCAGAGGCTACAAACAGGTAAACTGTCAGGTAACCTGCCTCTCCTTTTGTACTGCTTAGAGAGCATTGACTGTGTCATGTAGCCAAGCACGTGGTCCCTGCTGTATCGCCTGTGTCTAAAAAGGGCCTTGAGATTGCTTGATTATCATTACTTGGATTGCAGGAGCGAGTTTCTTTTTCCTCCGCCTTTGTAGTGCATGCTCATTTGAGAAGAAGGAAGGAAACATTTTGGCCTCAGTGACACAAATGGCGCTGCTGCTTTGCCCAGGCTCTTGCGCTGCGCCTCTGGCAGATGGGTTTTCACTGGACAATTCCCCAGCAGCACACTGTAGCAACAGTCCTGGAAAGTATCAGCCACGTAAGAGTTTTCTCATGAGGCTTTGACTGATGGCCTCAAATCCGAGCTTCTGGTGGGAGTGAGACCCCTGAGTGACCATGCCCTTGAACATCCATTTCTGTGATTTTTCCCTCCTTTTACTTTACTGCTGAGAGTCCACTAAGCTTTCATGTAATCAAGGTGGTTTTGACTAAGGACCATAGGGCTGAGACTTCAGCAGGACACAACTCAGAATCACAAATATAAAAGAAATAAGAAAAGCAAGGTCTGCAGTTTTCTCTGACCCACCATTGCTGCATAACGTTGCATGTTTATACAATGTGACCAGCATTGAGCTCCAAGAGATCTCTTACTGTATTACAAGGTGCTGCAGTATTTCTTAAAAGTGGAATAAGAAATGACCGCTTTGCAGGTGCAGGGACGTAACCAATGGTGGAAAATGTTGATCTGGCCGACAGCCTAGCTAGAGATGCATAAAGGATGGAAACTTTTATATAAGTTTTCAAGATTTTGAGAACTTGACTTCTTTCAACTAGGAAACTAAAAGTTGAAAAATATTCTTCACAAAGGCAAATTCTACAACAATTTTCTTAAGGTTTGATCAGAATTATTTTTATGGTATTTTCTTTTTATAAAGGGAAATTTATAAATAAGAAAAAAGTGTTTGTTCTGAAACATCAAACTTGGGAGCTTGACACTGTAAGTACAGTTTCCAATTCTATTACAAAACAGAGTAGAGGTGGAAATAGACCTTTTTTTTCTTTTAGACCAGTTCTATTGGTTTCTCCGATTGGCTCTAATGATAACTATCCAGTGATAATGATGATAACTATATTGCTGATTTTATTATAATAGAGCATACAGATTTCAATTAAGATAGGGGTCCATCTTATTGTTTTAGGTCCTTCCTCTGTAGGAAGCATTTCTTCCTTTATGTTCTTAACTAGTGAAGGATGGAAAGAGAACAGACATGGACATTGATCGACATGTCAAAGGTTTTACAGCAGGTCAGCAATTAAATAAACCATATTCTGAATGATGATACAGATTTCTGTCTACATTAGACCACAAAACTCTGCCAAATGTGCCTGCAAGCCTACCAGAAAGATACTTAATGCACTAAATCTTTCAGGTGATGTAGTCATGATTTCTTTTTAAATCATTATTCCAAATAAGGCACAGTTCCATGGGCAATTCTTTCTGTAGCTAATAATGTACTAAGCAGCTGTTGTGATACCCTGTGCTTCACATTGCTATTTTGCTGCACAGCTTTGGAAATAATAAACCACTGAATTTCCAGGAAAGAAAAAGAAAATCAACACAGCACTTCAAGCCATTTCGTGTTTTGTTCTACTGTAAATTCAAAGTAGGGTTCTTTCATCAGAGTGGTTATTGTGTTGAGTTAAAAATGAAACCAAGTATAGAATTTCATTCTTCCCCCACCAAACAGGCATTTTCTCTTTCTTTATTCACGCTCCTGCTTCCTCCTGCATTACCTTGATTTCTGAGTGCCAGTGTGCATGTTAACCAGAGCTGTATGTCCTAATACTTGAGAGGGGGAGAAGAAAAGGAAGACTTTTATGTTATCGTTTTATAAATGTTATGTTGTTGTGTAATTTAACCTGATGGTTTCAGACATTCTCCCGAGTGCCAGCATTAAAAGCTGTTACAGTTTGCAAGATTGTCAATGGTGTATTTTTCTAGAAAATATTAATGTTTAAAATTCTTTTAATGAGAACTTAATGAGTGAGTAGCAATAAAGTGTATAATGAAAACACAGTGCCAGACGGTATTTTTGTTGTAGCAAAATAACCTCTGAGAGAAGAACAAGGTTCACTGTGGGAAGAAATACATATATTTTTCCTTGGTAGGTAAGGACCTCTAGACCTCTACTGGAATGAGACTTTAACAAACACTAAGTAGATATTACAGCTGATAGGAAGAATAAGAGGGGGGGAAAATATCAATAGCAGTTAAAAGAAGTCAGGCCCCAGAACAATCATGTTAGTATGTTTGATATAAAATCCTCTTCACGTTTTGAGTGCTTGAAATTTAGTAATATCCAGAGGCCACCAGAGGATTTGAATCTGTGTAGCTGGACTTAGGAAATATGGCTAACTCTTCCATAACTCTTGAATTCTAGGTAAAAGTAATGTGAAGATTCTTGGAAAAGTATCCCTCATAGACAGAAATTTGTTAACATTCACTGGATTCTTTTGTCAACTGTGCAATTACTCTAGGTTGTTACTGTCTAGAGGTCTGTAATGATCAACGTAGCCATGCATATACTCAGTTTTCAACTCAGTGACATGTTATGTGTCTATCTTTTGTACACCAGTCAAGACCTTGTTGAATGGGTGACTAATGAGATATGGACAGTGACAGAAAAAAGAGGAATTGAATGTAGCTTAGTGTAAGTAAGGTAGGCACAGTGATAACACACTATGTGCTTTCATCAAGTAGCAGTAAAACCTTTGACTGTACCATCCTTGAGCCAATCTGACCAGGACAGACTAAGAAACCTCTGGGTAGCTATTTCTCACACCAAATAACTTAAGAATTAGAATGAAGCTGGTAGTTCTAAAAAAATCTACACTGTTTCTGATGCTAAAAGACTTGCACCTAAAATACAGAAAGAATTTAAAATTAAATTTATGTGCACACACACATATATATATGTTTGAGTTTCTACTTCATGTTGTATCAAAAAGTACAGGATCTTCTACCACATATTACGTTCAAATAATGGATCTCTCTCTCACAATAGTCTTGCCCTCAAATTCTTACCCCTTGCTGCTGAGCACAGTAATACCATCAAGGGAGACCTTGAAAGTACTGGCTGTGCGCAGGGCTCTGGGTGATGGTGGAGGGGATAGGATTGTGTTCTCTGCAGTTGGCCCACAGAGCACGAAAGGCTTAGGTAGAAGCGTATGCATCCTGTGGGTGAACACCTGGTTGTGCAGCTGGTGTCGCAATCAGAGCTTTGGCTTCTGTAACTAAGGGACACTCTGACTAATGAAGGCTGCTGCAGAGGCAGGATCTGTCTGACAAAGTGAGGCAAGAGCATCTTTGCCAACAGGCTTGCTAACCTAGTGAGAAGGGCCTTAAATCCTCCTCAAGAGATTGAGGACTCTCTCTTCATGAAGGTGATCAACAAGTTGAAGTTTGAAGGTACTCTGCTGTATCTGCTAATCGTAAATACAGAAGGACTGGTTCAGGATGTGAAGGTTGCTGACAGCCTTGGCTACAGCGACCGTGAGGTGGTGCAATTTATGATAAAGAGAAAAGTGAGCAAGGTGAATAGCAGGATTTCATCCCTCAGCTTTGAGACATTGCCCAAGTAGGGACAGATTGAATTTGGAGAGCCAAAGCTCAACCAGATTTCCCATTAGTGAGAGAGAGGATGATCAGCAATGCATAGTCCATCTAAGTAGCTGGTTACTAGTGTTTTCTTGTCAGGAGTCAACGTTGGAGCTAATAATGTTTAACCTAACAAGATGGATGGTGGGACAAAGTGCACCTTCAGCAACATTGTACATAGTACCAAACTGAGAGGAGTGGTGAATACACTGGAGAACAGGGCTGCTATTCAGAAGGATCTCAACAGGCTGGAAAAACAGGCTGATGGGAATCTCATGCGGAGGAGGTTGAACAGGTTGACTCAGTGTGCCCTTGTGATGGAGAAAGCCAACTACGTCCTGGGCTGTATTTGCAAGACCAGCAGGTGCGGTCCTGTGTCCTGTTTTGGCTCCCCAATACAGGACAGACATTGTCATACCACAGTAAGTCCATTGGTGGGCAAGAAAGATGGTCTTGGTCCTGGAGTGGATGACATATGAGGAGAGGCTGAGGGACCTGGGTTTGTTCAGTCTTCAGGAGAGAAAACGGAGGGGAGATTTTCTGGCTGTCTACATCTACCTGAATGGAGGATATAGAAAAGACAGTCTTTTTTTGATGATGCACAGTAGAAGGAAAAGAGGCAGTGCACACGATTTACGAAAAGGACAACTCCAGCCAGAAACAAAGGAAAAAAAAGTCACCATGAGCACAGTCAAGCGCTGGAACAGGTTGACCAGAGAGGTCTCGGTTCTTGATGATATTCAAAACTTGTGTGGAGGAGACCCTGAGCAGCCTGATCTAAGTTTTCCCTGTTTTGAGCACAGGGTTGGTCCAGGTGATGTCCAGAGGTCCCTTCTAACATAAATTAGTCTATGAGTCTCTAAATTTATTAGGCTTTCTCTTGTTGACAGCTGAAGGAGGTTTACAATAGTAGATAAGCCTCAGCTCCCAGATTCCTAAATTCTCTGGATTTGCCACTGAGTGATTTGCCTTAGTTTATGCCTTGCATTATCAGTTTGTAAAATATTCTGCAAATAAAGCTTACCCACAGGGAGATTTAATCAACGTTTGTCAAATGCTTTGAAATTCTCTAAGGAAATATATATATTTCTACATTTCCCCTACAGACTGTTTTCATTTATTGTATGGATATATACAGTGTTTTTCCATTTTTAGTAGTTTATGAATACAGTAATGACAGATGGGTCTTTTTTCAGGGCAGAAACTCTCAAAGTGGTTCACATGTGAGTTCTTGACAACGATTGCCCTTAATTTGTACTGCAAAAGTAAAGATGGTGATGAGCATGTGTATGTGTCTGTTTTAAGGGCTGTTGCATCATATATTCTGATATTGGGGTAGACAGACATTTTTGGCACGGTGATTCTAATTCAGACATATGAAAAACAGAAGGAGCAGCCATGAGTTCCAGCTTGAGCAAACTTCAGAGTGATGTTGTGATTATTTATTTTAGCCAAGTTCTACCTCAAGAACATTTTTCTGATGCTCTTCAAGTTTAAGTCTTGGTATCTTTTCATTTAAATATCAGTTTGTTTAACAACTGCAGGACTGAGTGTGCATTTGGAGTTTAGTAAGACACTTGCCCTTAATGTGAACTGAAAATAGTTATTTTAAAAGTAATGGCATCTCATCTGCAATTTATTTTTCACTGACAGCACTTGTCCAGATGGCACATAAGTGTAGGTGTAATTGCTATGGCACACTCCATTATTGTAAAAGCAGCAAATAGTCGGCTCAGTCTTACACACATCAGCCACATTTCACATGGGGGCGGTGGGGAAGTTGTATATAGCAGATGATTTCTTGAGAGAGCTATAAAGACCACCTGGTTCAAGCTGAGTTTGGATGATGCAGACATCTCCTCATTACTGTAGGGGTGAGAACATTGACAGGTTGGAAGAAATTCGGAGAAGAGACTGGCAGGGACTGATTTGTGAAAACAGATTAAAACAACTGGGTAATAGTTGTACTGTTTGGCTAATGACGGCAGTGGGCCCAGCTAAATTAAATGGCACTCATCACATTAAGTGTTCACAAATGTCACAAAGGGGACAACAGTGCATGGTTAAGGGAAGGAGGAAAAAAAAAATTACTTGTAAAATTTGGAGCAGTGCAAAAATGAGGATACAAAGGAGTAGAACGAGCGAATATGAGGACATGTGGTTAGTAATTATGATAGAAAACTGTGAATTAAAATAGATTTGCTGGACTGATGTTTTTTAGCAATGTTGTTCATTATAGAGTTAACAGAAATTGTGGATTCCCTGTTATATCAGCACTTCACAACTGTAATGTAAACAGGGATCATGAAATTAATCTCATCTATCTTAGGTATCAAAAGCGCATATGTTTTCTTCTGGACTAATCACTCTTAGTTCCTCTGTATTCTCTGGAAACAAGTAGTCCTGTTTAGGCTGCAACTCATTTGTGTCCTTTTTAGATGTTAAGGTTTGACAAATTGCACCTGAGATGCTGTTGACTCTCTGTTGACAAGATCCTTGCCGAACTGCAGAAGAAGCTGGGGTGGCTAGCTCCAATGCAGACATCCGCGTTTATCTGGATGAATTTCAGCTTTAGTCATAGGCTTGTGATGATAAAAATTAGAAACTTACTTCAGAGCTCGTGATTAATTCTGACACTCTGCCCTAATGAGAGACTGTATTTCCAGTACAGTGTTGTAGAGGATACAGAACTGAGTGTTTGCTGCTTGGCTGTATTATGTTTTATCTTAGTGATGCATTTAAATAACTTTAGGCCCGGCCAGGCTATCTATATCTAATGACTGATGTAGATTAATCAGGAGACTGGAGGTCTGCATGTCCAGCAAGAATAGCAGTTCCTACTCTCTACTTAAAAGAAATGAGATTTTAATCAGGAGGTTGTCTCCTTTATGCCTGTTTGTGGCCCAGGCAGATGGTGCACTAATCATCCTTACAAATATAGTGTATTGCGTATAAATAATGTAAAAACAAGGACTTGGAACAGATAATTCATTAATTCTGTAGTCACACTGGGAGAAACATTTGCTTCTGCCACCCTGTGATTCTGTCTGGGAGACAGAGTGGTTGAAAGAGCTGCTCCATCTTGATCTGACAAGCTGGATTTGGGTTTTATAAATAGGGTTTCATTCTTGCTCTAAGTAGGCGTATGTATAATATATGTACTTCCATTGCTTACATTTAAATTAAGTTTCATCTTTCTTGATTATTTTTTACCCCACAGTGGCATTGCAACTTTTTAAAAGGAAGAGCTGGAGACTGTATTTCACCAAGGAATATCTTGCAGCAGGAGGCTGGACAAAACTCTTCGATTTGCATCCAGTGAAAGGGATAGGAGAGGCATTTCGGTAAATTTTGATTACATTTGAGGTCCAAAAATACAGTAGATCTTTTAATCTTATTTCCTCAAAACTGTATGTTATTAAATTTGTAACAGATACACTGTACAAATCCAAACAACATGTTTTGGATTTTGGAAGATAAATCTCCTGAGTGTCTAAGATAAAAAGGCAAACCTACCAATATACCACTAGGGGTCTAATGAGTAAGAGAAACCCAGATAAACCTTGTAGGCTAGCTGTGCCTTGGGTTACTGAGGAAAGCAGGAAAACAAAACCAAACCACCCTACCTATACCCATTTCAGTCTGGGAATAAATTCTGGTATGACCTTCTAAGGTGGTGACCCATTTGGTCTATGCATGAGAACAAGATAAGCCATTTATGTCAAAAAACCACCTTGCCCTTACCCTGTTCTAGCTCATGGTCTACCATGAAAGATGGAAAGGGGAAAAAAAAAAAAAAAGGTCAAGGAAGAGCTAAAACTAAATTATCTCCATTTTTTTCTGTGTATTGTGGAACACTCTCAAACTTTGTAACAACTGGAACATGCTCTGAAGCATTTTTTTTGGTCATAAATACTCTTTTAATACACAGCTGTAGGTGTTAGCTTGTTAAGGAAATGAAGATAGCCCCAACCTTCTGCTGGTATCAGAAGGATGAGGCTGAATAAGAGAAGACAAATTTCAAGGCCAAAATGAAGGGCTGTGACTACCCTGCCCACCTTTCTCTCTACCCTTATATCTGAGTTAAAGTGTTTCTTCCAACATCTTAGTTAAAGCATATGTTTTTAAAATACACCCAGTGCCCTGAGTATTTACGTTAACGTTGCTATGAGAGCATTTCAGGCTCTGTGGTTGGTTAGATCTGAGGTTTAGAGTTTGTGTGCAGCATGGGAGAATAAGGACTTGGCACACAAATAATGGTGCTTGTCCTGTAAGTCAGCGATGAACTGGAGCTGAGAGTTACCTCCAGGTGGTCACGTGAATGGGCAGCCGTGGACACAGCGTATGTGGGGTGAAGTAGATCTTTCTGAGGCTGTTTATACTTTTTGTTTCTATAGCATGCTGTGGCAGAGAATTCGGAAGTCTGCTGGCTGGAAATGTGCTCACTTTTGGTGCACTGGAAATGCTTCAGCACTTGCTTAAAAAAAAAAAGTTGGAAGGTATCTAACTCCCGCCTCTCATTCTTGGACATTGATGGATGCTTTTCAAAGGCACAAGGGTCCACTACTTTCCAGATGGGAGGGATGTGGTTGTTCTTTTGTTGAGTGCGTTTTTGAGCAGTCGGTGATTTCCAAATCTTTCTAATGGACTTGGATATTGAATGACTCTCAGCTTACATTAATTAAACAACATCCAATGCTTGGGATGGTTTTACATTGATAATTCAAAATTTAAGTGAGGGTCAGTAATGGTCATTCAGAGTTATGAAGGGAGTGAAAGGAATGGCCTGGATATTTCCTTAATTACAAAAATTCAGACTATTTTAATGTATTTGGTTTTGCATTGTATTTGTTTATCAGTTCCTTTCTGTTTATTTCCTAAGGGGTCATTTTGTTAATGCATATCATTGTTAGAAACGCATAAAACAAAAACCAAATCTATAGTGTTACCAGATCTCTGCGGTTAATTAAAGGAGAGAATGAATGTAGGGCACAGGAGAAGGTGACTGGATGCCTCAGGCTCAGCCTGCCACCGTAGCACTGATTCTGAAAATAACATTCAATTTGTTAGTAAAGTACACCGAGCCTACCACCAGTGATAAGGCCAATGAACTTTGCTACTGTCAATCTATATAAGCTGAAAAAAACTAATTTAAAAAGTACAGGTTCCCTGTTGAATCCCTCAGCAGGCTACACGTTTTGAGTAATAAATACATCAATGGATCAACACCACTCCACTTTCAAGGCGCTGAAACTCAATTTGTTTGCAGTGCCATGAAGTCAAGTACACTGTAAAACTCTGCAGCTCAGTGGTATAAAAAATAACTGTAAAAACAGACTTTGTGGAAGAAGTTAGGTGATAATGTGGCGTGTGCTTGGCTGCTTCAGTCACACTTGCCTAAATTCAAATTTCTTCAAAGCAAACACAAAAATTAATATGCTACTTCCTGGGCTTTCTTTTTCCCCTCCCCTTAAGGAGTTTTGTGCCTAAATGCTGTTCTGTCTTCTGGTTTGGAAGAGTTAGAAAAACTTTTAGAGGAATGACAGGAGTGGAAATGCACTTTTTATGCTTTCTTTGAAAGCGATACACAGTTTCCAGTGCCAGTAGGTAGTGAATCCAGCTACACTCCTGGCGGTCAGTGTGCCGATCTGCTTAGCACAGCCCAAGGACTCGAGTACTGTGGAGGAATCAGCCAAATTGTTGGTTTCAGTTTTCTTACTTGTGCTGTGAGAATAATAAAGCTTACTCCCCTCAAAGGTGTGTTGAAGCTAAATTAAAATGTGCAAGGTAGATGATAGTCACTGATGGAAACCGCTAATAGCATGAGAAATACAACAAAACCTGGTGAGAAATCTAGGCTTTGAGGTGCAACAGTGGAACTTAAAAAGTCCCAAGTGTTTAAAAAAGATGCCTTTCTGCACTTGAAGGAGTGAATATTCACTGATATTTTGGCAGGACCTAAGGAAGGACCAAAATGACCTAGGTTTTTCTAATCGTAATCTGCCACCCTATTATCTTTTCACCAATATGACTCTGCAGACTGGTTGAGGTGAAATGAGATCAGAGATTAGCTCTTTTGGACACTGCAGGGAAGCAGTAATGGCTTAATATAAACCAGGTCACTTATATTAGAAATAGGCCAAATGCAATACTTCAGATGAAAACCTTCTGGAAAAACATAAAGCCATGGTTCCAGATACCTCTTTGTAATTTTTGGATTTCGGCTGCACACCAAACTCTATTCTGAGTTATTTGATGCTAAAATCTCCTAGAAACTTTTTCCCCTTCAGGTTCTTGACTAAGATTATCTAGCTGGACATCTCTGATACTATAAAGTCAGCATCATTCAAAGTGTCAAAACTTGATTAGATGATCACTTTTGCCAGGTTTATCACTATATTTTTCTAAAACCAGGCAAGGGGAATTTGGAAGGTGAGGAGGAGGAGGTAGAGATGGCTGCACTGGATCCTGGAGGGGGAGGTTTGGACTGGGGGTGGCTGTCGCAGTCCGTGGGAGTAGCATAGACTTTGGAAATTGATGGAATGGGAAAACCCCTGTTCTCAACCTCACTCCCATCCTTTCCCCTTCAACCTTCCCCCTGCACCCCATTAAACCAGCTCACAACTTAGACCTGCTCTGCTGTTATTGTGAAATTGCACTGCATCTTCATTGCTAGGAAACTTTTGAAGTAGCGTGGGTTTTTTAGTTTCTTCAGTTCTGCTTTATGACTAGATAGCCCTAACGGTAAGGAAAAAAAAAATCCATGCACTACCTTACTGATGAGAAAACTGTAACCTGTCTCCTAGGCACTGTGTGACTGCTCTTCTGTGATCTCCCATCTCTCTTCTCTTGAATCCTCAGTGGAAGTCACGCAGTGTGAGTAGCAAAGTCCGTCTTTAAATTGTTGACACACGCTTAAAAGTAACATCTGCAACAGGATAACCTAGAATAGCAATGGGACAGTTGCCCTAGAAAGCTTCTCTCTTGTTCTATGCAGTGTAGAAATCAATTTTTCTGCTTGCGTTTTCTTCAGCAACAAATTTATGGGCACAAGAGTTTTCCCAACAAAACCCATTTGTTAAAATCATCAAACTACTTTTCTGTAAAGATGAGATAATGGAAGGGATGACATTTATTACCTGATTATCTTCCATAAAATGTTTTTATATAATCATACTGCAGTTTTAAAACCCTAATTAAAGACCACCAATGAAATATCAAGTCTCTTAATATTAATAACAATTCTAAATTATGCCTGTCATGGAAAAGGACATTTGTTAGAATAGTCTTTTTGCTTCTGTACTGAATTCATAGGCAGGATTCAGAAGAGTCTTATTTTGAGGAGGAATGTTTGTGTCCATAGTAAATTTTTTGCCAGATAAGCCTTACACACAGTATAGTGCATTTTCTGTCCTAAGGCCAGGGTATGTTAATGAGGGTGTTCTATTATAGTGGAATAATGGTATAGTGACAGAAAGTTGATGGGATGCCCCAAAGGGGTTCCCCAGCCCTAAATGAGAGTAATGTCACCCAGCAAAGACAGCCCTTCCTGAAATTTGTCGTTTGTTTATATTCCAACATTTTAGACTCTACAGATTGGCAAGAAAAACCCTTTGTTGTTTCCTTTTTCTGTCATGTTACTAAAATGAATGTGTAATCATGGGTGGTTGTGATAGAAGGATTTGTAAACTTCATATTATTGTGTCAGGATGACTTGGAACAGGAGGGGAGAAGTGCACAAGGCAGGAGTATGTTATCATGACAAACAGTGCACCCAAAGAACGCAGTGAGTGGGGAAGATGGGTGTCCTTTTGCCTAGTAACAGGGAATCAATTTTCTCTTATGTATATTCTTAATAACATCTTGATAGAAGTTATCTGGAGTCAGCAAGGCATATGCACCTAATGTTATTGCAGAATACCAGGAACAGATATTCCAGTTTAAGTTGTAGTTGAATAATAGTATCAAGGGACACTCACTCTCCTGTTAAAAACTATCTAAGGAGAAACAGGCAACAGGACTCTGCCCTGGACAGATGTTTGAGACGAGAAGGCCTAAACTTTCAGTAATGATCTCCCCAAAAAGATCAGAAAGATCTTAAATTCAAAAAGCTAAGTTTAAGATAAAAAATGGATTGGGGATGGGGAGGTGGGTAGGGAGGGATGTTGAATGAAAAGAAAGCAAATTTTCAAGGTAAAAAACCAGACCATTTCTCTGAAGAACTTCTGCCCCACTAGCTGTGTCCTTGCAGCTGTACTCTTGCATCCCAACTTGGTTCCAGGTCAGTGAAAAATCAGAGTTTGCTGCTTTCTGGATTGCAACAAATTCTGTGTCTTCCTCATCCTGCCATGTCCCACCGTCAGGTGGCTTCTCCTCCCTCAAGAAGGGTTTGCTGCCCTTAAGGGAAGGAGCAGTCTCCTTCCACCATGTCCTGTTCTTCCTAGGGAAAAGTGACATCTGAACTGAGAACAGATAAATTGGATGCTGACCTGCGTGCTCTGTGAGAGGGAGCCAGGGCGCTGGTCTGCAGCAGTTTCCCTGGGAGCAGAGGGCTGCTTGCTCTTGTCTTACTGAAGGACACGGTTGCCAACAGGAGGAGCAAGAAAGAGGTGTGCCTCTGGGTTTCTCTGGCCATGTGAGGCAGTGAGGTTACCTGGGCCGTCTTGGCTGCGGAAGATACACTACAGCCACTCGGGAGGATCATCCAGTATGGTGTTTGGAATACACTTCATAGTTTTGAAACAGTATCAGTTGATAAAAATACATACTTTTCTTCTCAATGGAGTAAAGGGAAGTTGTTAATAACTCTTAGTTAATAAAAAGCCTAGTGGCAGTCACAAGGAATCCTGTTGTCTCAAGTCCAAGAGGATGCTGGCAGACTCCTGGGGTGCCTTTCACCAACCCTAACTCAAGAGGCTCTGGAGAGTTGGAACAAATGCTTGCCCCAAGAAGGCCAGGTTGGCCGCGGCAGAGGCTGTCACTGGTACCTACAGACGGTTGGCTCCTCTGGCAGGCAAGTGGTACTCCTGTAGTGAGCCTGGCAGTTCCCCCAGTGACATATTTTCATCACGGTGACTGCATGTTGTGCGTTGCCCTTAAATAAGGGTATGTGCCTACTGTTGTCGGAGCGCGTCTTTGATTTTGTAGTCTCTAGTCTGCCAGGATGGACTCAGGGGAGTTGCTCTGATATGAAATGAGCTTTGTTTAACTATCCATGCCTAATTGCAGATCACTCACTGTAGGATTTCTTCAGGAGCAGACACTGTAAAACACTTTGAAAAATACAAGTACCAGGTGTAGGGGTAGAAACGCCCAAGACATACACAGCTGCCCTGTCACACGGGGACATTACGTGAAGTCCCTTTGCCGTTTCCTCACAGCTTTTGGCAGCACCTGCGTGTCCCACCGGACTGATGCACAGTTCGGGAAGGGAGAGGGGCTGATGGACTCCCCGCAGAGCGGAGACACCCACGGCTGCTGATGGAGAAAGCAGAGGCTTTGCTAATGATGACTTTGTGAATCAGGGGAAGCAAAACAAAGCCAGCTGCTCCCTTGGTGGACAGAGACCTAACATATTTTAATGAATGAAGAGAAATGTCCTGAAAGCCTTAGAAGGAAAAAGGTTTCAAGTTGAGCCATAGACACAGGGTCACCCAGGGCAAAGGATGGAAAGGATTCAGTCCCTCCAGCACATACCACAACAGTTAAACTGGTTGAACTAAGCAGGCATCTTCCTCTGGAGGAGGGATGTTGGAAACAAACCAATTAGGCAATATGACAGTGGTGGACGGCCGATCAGCCTGCTATGCTTTTGGCCAAGTGAAATGAGTTAAGGGATTTAAAGGAGGAAGAGGCTGAACTGAGACCTGGTGTAGCTGTACCTGCTTTTCCTTTTTTTTTTGTTCTTAAAGCAGAATGACTCGCTCACTTCATTACAGCAATAGGCTACTGAGAATACATTTATCTACCCATAAATCACAACTTTCCTGTTGTGTAGCTAGATTTAATTCACAAATCTAGTGAAACTGTCAGGCAGCACACATATGGTGGCTGATGTTTAGAGTAGTATATCTATAGGATTTGTAAAGGGAAGGGGAATGGGACCCATGAATACATTGCTGCTCTTTGGGAAGTGTCCTTGATTTAGAGCAACTCTCTGGGTAAAATGGGAAGAGGGATGTGGAGGACTCCTGTGCTGTGACTGTGGCTGAAATGAGTTGTTCTTTGGCTGTCTCCTGATTCTGCTGGTCCCAGAATGGCTCTGCTTTGTCCCAGGGTCTTCTGCTCGGACTTAAAGGAGGGAGAAATCATTTGTCCTCGTCACCTCTGTTCTGCTTTGACTGGAGTAAAGTAACTGAGAGTGTCTGTTGTATAGAAATGCTGTATCCAAATAATACAAATGTGATGTAGTGTTTGAAAGGTTGTGATGTTACTAAATTGTATCCACAGAAAATGGCAATTTTACTACTGTCTTCTGCTTTTTGAATCACTATTGAACTTCATAGTCTTTTACTTACTACTTAAGTAACAGTAAACTATAATAGTCAAGCAAGCATAGCAATAATATTTGAAGGAGATGACTTAGTAGACAATGTATTTGAATATGAATTCTTTTGCTATTATACTTTGGAGCTAGCCCTGGAGAGCTACTGATGGAAATTTGTAAGGTCATGACTGACTTGATGGTGTAGTTATAAATTCCTGCTGAACATTAAGCACATTGCTATTCTTCTCATCTCTGTTTGGTCATTAAGGAAACTGAAGATCATCACATGGTGTCAGAAGTGTGGAGTACGAATGAATTTAGGAAGACTTCAGAAAAGGTCACAGAAAACAAAGGAAATGGGAAGAAAAATGAAAGAGGAATTGTAGCAGCTCAAAACTTTCTTACAGAGATTTTATAAGTAGATTTCTTATGTTCACTTTTTAGAAGAGTCTCAAAAGTTTATTGCATATCTTGTGTACCAGGAGAGCAAATCTATGCCTTTGACCCTGAGATTGTACTGGAATTTGGGATTATTTAAGAAACATGTTAAACATATAAACATATTGTCAATCAGTTATCTGTTGACAGAAGGAGTGACAAGTGTCAGTCATATGGGCTAAACTCTGACTTGTAGCAACCAGTATGCTCAGGTAGGCAAATACTAGTACAAAGTAGGTTGTTACACTTCTCAAGTACAAAATTCAGTCTCCTGTCCTAGCCTTCTTAGTTATCTTTTCTGTCTCGGCTCTTCATTTCATACATCTTTTACCCCTGTTTTTCTAGTTTTTCATGCTTTCTTCTTATATCTAACTCTTCTTTTGCATCTTGACTCAGCTTCTTAACCCAGGCTTTTTGGCAAGATGATTTCAGTGGTGTCTTCTAGTACTGGCTTTTCACCTGTTCTGCCACCTTCTCCCTGTTCTGCCAGTTCCCAGTCCTGGTCATTTTGCTCACGTAATTACTCTCCTCTGCAAACCACAACACTCCCTTCCAGTTTCCCTTTTCCAGTTCCCATCAGCTTGCAGTCCCAGTCACATCATCCCTTTTTCTACTTTGTGTCATAAATTTTCTCCCCTACTTCTAAATCCATCAAATGCTTTATTACCTCTACATTTACATTAGATGTATTCCTAAGCTGCATTGCCTTGACATCAGCAGGAGGGTTACCGAAGATCAGGAAAATAGTTTCGGGACAGGGGTATGTGCATTTGGCTTGAGCATCCTTTCACTGCAACAGCAAAGACACAGTAACCCACTTCTGTTAAATGATGGCTCCAGCATCCCAAGTTTTTCAAATAAACAGTGGCCAGAACTTAACTGAGAAGAAACAAAGTACTTGACAAAATTACAGGCAGACTTGGACACAAGCGAGATGAATTTTTCATTCCAGAGTCCTTCAAATTCTCTCCTTACAGGGACAAGACGGTGTGACTTTCTCTGTCCTAGAGTACAGGTTGTTTCCCTTCTGTAAATGTGTGAATGTTGTTTTATTTTACTAGGAGTCATCTCTTCCACTTAACTGGTTAGTAAATAAATTCTTGCTTCACTGAGGTCAAAACCTTCCTTCCTTCCTTCCCTTAGGAAAGATTTCTTTTTTCCTATGAACCTTAAATTTTATATCAGTCTTTACATTAAAAGCCTTTGTGATATGAGTGTCTAAATACTATAGTTGTATGTAGCTTATTGCTGAGTCTCGACTTGTCCAAGACAGTTGGGTGACAACAGGCTTGAGGTGATACCCACCTTTTCCTTTATAGGCAACCTATAACCTGTTCCCAAACTTGTGAGAAATTTATGTGGCACTTTGTATTACTAAATCGCACGCAATTTAAACTCACCAGTTTTCAAGGTTGTCCAGTGAAACAGGATCTTACCTATTCTTCTGTGCTTTAAAATGAGGTGAAGTTAAGTGATGGGGTGATGATTTGTAAATTGACGTTTTTACTAGATCAGCTATTATTGAAATTGAGTAAGGATGTGGTTGATTAATGGTCAGGAATAACTTACAACTGGTATTGGTTTTCTTGTCACACATGATCTGGTTAATTAATATCTTCACATTTTAAGAACAATTATGCATGTTGAAACTGAAGACAACTTGCTTCAGAAAACAAGACGTTAATACTGTGCCATGTTGCTGTACTGTTATGACTAGCATACAGGCTGCTCGCTTTAACAGAAGATGTGAGGTGGTGGTTTTTTATTTTTGTTTTTGGTTTTTTTTAAGTAGTGACCTTTTCCACCAGGGTGTGTGCTAAATGGCAGCCAGCTATGCATCAGAAAACAGTTATGCCTGGCGGTGCAACTGTTTGTATGTTCAAGAGGTCTTCGAGGTCTTTAATTTTCCCTGGCATTTAATCTGAACTAGGGACTGGAAAGGAACCAGCTTTTTAAAAACAAGCATACAAATATTTTTGGAATTCAGACCTGAAAATAATGATAGAGTGACCATTTTTATATTGTATGATGTTTCTAGGGATGACTATATTATCATTGATCAAATATTTTATTAAATGTTTGAGAAATTGCCATTTATTTCCAATTTCAGAATTGATTTAGTACAGTTTGGTAAATTATCTGGAGGAAACATTTTTCAAAGGCATGTGTAGAAATAGGAACTAAACCTCCATTAAAAGTCAACAGGAATTGGGCGCTTATTTCTCTACCTTTTCCCCTGCTCACAGCCAGTGGACTAAATTGTTGAATAACTTTTTCTTGTTCTTTGGCATGATTATAGAAGAAATGTATGCTCAGAATGAGTCTAATTATTATTTGCTTCTCTATTGCTGTTGATCCAAGGTCATCCATCTAAAAAGATGAACTCCACTTATTGTGGAGATGGAGAGATGAAACTACTTGTGGCAAATTTAATCATTGTTTACTATATGCTGGAAAAGGACACAGATACGGTGGTGGTGATGGTGTTGTAAAAAGTCTAGGACAAGATAATGCAACGGTAAGTGTCCCAGAGACACATCTGCATCCTTGTTCAGTAAGCCTGCCCCTGCTGCTTTCTCAAATTCTCTTTGTTGGTGCCGTCCTAAGCATGTGCTTATGTTAATTCTTGAATCAAGTCTTGAAATAATAATTTTCACACTTAGGAAATTCTTTTTGGCGTCAGTTACATGCTGTGCCACCCATATCTAAGTATTTTGTATAGAAAAATGAATGCACTGTCACATGCTGGTTGCTGTTGCACCGAGCATGTATTTTGTGTATACGTGTTGTGGGGGTCTCTCCTATGTGCTGAGCAGCTGCTGGTTACCAAATATTGAAATCTGTCTTTATGACTCATTCTTTCCAGCAAAAAGGTTACTGCATCTCAGAGTGGAGGTTTCCTTCAGAGATTCAGGAGGGCTTGGAAGGGATTTTGCTTCCTGATGATGAGTGAGGTTTTTGGGAGGTTGTTTCTTTGTTTTTCAGGAAAGAAAAAGGGGAGGGGATGAGTTAGGAGGGCTTTTCTGTTTTTCTTCCAGGAGCTACAAAAATGCTATATATTTCATTGTAAGGAGAAAAGACTACTATGATTTTATGTTGCGGTACCACTACATAGAATTGACTAGTGGGTTGTAGTGTAATCCCAGAAATGTTTTGAGATGGATTCCTTACAGTTCCCATTTATAACAAAAGTCAAGGCTATATCTCAGCAGGACTTCCTAGTTCTTTGTGTGGGTGAGATCAGTTTTATTTGTTCTTTTCATTTACATTGGGATTTGGGCTTGTTATTAATTTAGTAGGGTCAGAAATCCTGTTGTTGTGGAATCCTTGGTTTTACAGATGAGCAGCTCAAGTAATAAAAGGTTTTTTAAATTCTGTCATGGATATGTTTTCTTTTCAGAAGTGCCCTGATTTTGCACGCACTAGATTTTAAGCATTTAATTGTTCTATTTTCATGATATTTGAGTTAAAAAGAAACAAACTACTCATATGCTTGCCTGTAAATACATGCTTTAGCTATTCTGTTTGAATAGGGATATTCAATACATTGCCAATGAGAATGTTGCTGTGTAATAGCACAAATTTACCAGCTGTTAAAAGTAGTTTGGTGAGTTAGTTGTTTCCATCGGGTCCTGTGATTTTTAAACAAACCATATCATTTGTAGTTCCTGGCCAATATTTCTTCCTCTTTGTGAGTTAGAATGCTACAAAAAAAAAAAAGTCAGTATCAGACCTTGTTAGGAACCCCTTTTTAAGTAGAAGCAGATAAAACAACGAATAAAAACTTCCTTTACAAAAAGGACAAAACCCCACCCCCCCCCCCCCCCCCTTCAATATTCTGAATATTATTTTCCAGTCTTATCCCTTGCTGAGCAAATGTATGGCTTCCCCACTTAAGCTTGAAGAGGAAGAATCATTGTGAAAACGCAAAGTCCACAGACACAAAAGCATCTACTGATAAAACATCTTAGTGATGCATTTTCATGCAGCTCTGAACCACAGCAGTTGCTTTCACTGCTTCTCCTTTCAAGTGGGGCATTTCTATAGTTAAAATTATACCTTGCAATATATAGCTGTATTTGCAGTAGATTGAAGTACACCGACATCCCGTTGCATAGGGTGGATGTAATGTAGTACATTTTTGGTGGATACGTTTAGTAAAATCTTTTCAGTTGTGAGGCATGAAGGAGCAATAGAGGATTCGTTTTTTAATGTATTAGTCTGGATAAAGGCTATAAAGGTTCTTGTCAATTGTTATCTATTGAAACTAGGCCAAAAAAGCTTTCTGATGGTTTTAAGAAGCAGATGACCTGTCTCTTTTTTTTCTTTCTTTTTTTTTTTCTTTTTTTTTTTTCATTTTGTAAAAACTCAGTCAAAGCAATGCCTCAGTGTAGATGACCACATATTTTTTTGAAAAGCCTTTGCAGGAAATTAATAGTAGATAATGAAAGTGTAGAATTTCTCTTCATCCTTCCTCCTTGTGACCTCTCTGCTAATGCATGTTGTTGCAGAAGCATCCGTGGTATTGGAAATGTTCTTACCACTGATGACTAAAAAAACCAAGTGTGATGGCCTTCCAAGTACTTCTGTTTACACAGAAATATTCAGTGATCAGAATGAGGTGGTATGTGATGGCGTTTCGTACCACTAGTTCTCAGAATATCAAACATATAAAACAGTCTCCAGCCCCTCTTTAGAAAAGCTTTAGTAGATTTTGTACAGAGTTAGTATATTCTTCACCAGCCAGAGAGACTGAGTTCCTGCGTTTCCTTTTCTTGTTTCACCTCGTACAAATAGAAAACATTTGGAGTCATGTAATTACAAAACCTGACTTCAGTCAAGTAATCTAAATCTGTGTACTTGGCCTGGACTTAGGTGCTTGTGTACCTCCCACTGTTTCTAGCTGTACTAGAGCTGAGCACTTACAAAAGAAAGATTTTTGGATTCAAGTTGACTGTGCCAGAGTTCAGGTAATTTGTTAATTTTACAAAGATATTACACGTCTTTTATATACATGTGTATATATATCTCCGTCCATCTTGATTCCGAAGGATAAGTGTGCTTTACTAACAAACACTTCCATTGGTGAAATAAAACACATTTTTTCCAGTTCTCAGCTGTGTGCCACGTAATTCATGCTACTGTGATTAACAGTTTTCCATTGTAAACAAATTGTGGTAAGCGGCCATTCTTATGTTACGGTGGAGATGAACTTCATGAGCAGCTGCCCATTGATTATGTTGTGTTCTAGTGGTAATTACTGGGGAGAAATCAGCATCAGGATTCATAAAATACATATTTTTTTTTTTCTCTACCAGAATTACCAGGAATTCTACTTTATTTATGTGTAGGTAGGTAGCTACCTAAAAATATGCTTATATTTATTTTTATGTGTGTGTTATTAGGTATATTTATAGTATATATGGCAGAATAACAGAATTTCACAGTTTGAGATTTTTCCTATGTGTTTTGTCTTTTTTTGTTTGTTTTAATTATAAAATCTCCACATATGTGGAGATTTCTTTCTTCTGCATTTTGCAGTTTACACCACAGTGGAGTCTGAAGTGTGTTGGGCTATCTGTATTACAAAGAAGCAACATAAATTGGCATCTGAGCTATTTTATGTTGGATCCTGAGAAGTTAAGATGCCCCTTTCCTTACTGTCCTTGGATTACTGCTGCCTTTGCTTTCTGTCACTGAATGGATTGTGAAAAGTTGCTTTTCCTGCAACGGATGCAGCCTGTCGTGCTTCTTTTAACTGATTTTAGTTCCAGGCCAGTGGGCTGGGTTTCCCAGTTAGCTGCAGGAAAATGCCAGCTGACCATGAGAAGAGACTCAGCTCAGCAGAACAAATTGCATTCCGTTGCAGTAGGCAGTGAACCATACGGAAATGGCTGTTCAGTTGCCTCCGTGTAAACCTTAGCTGTTAGGTTCTTAAAGATGTTGCCTTTCATGCTTCCCAAACTGTGTAAGCCCATTGGCCAACAACTTCTTGGAGTCCCCTGCTTCTCTGTGACCTGACATTTGTTTTCCTCTGATGTATAGGAGCTGGCCTTTTTGCCAGCTTTTTCATATTGGAAAATAACATATAATGTGAGGTTGGGGAAACAACAAAGCCTGTTGTTTCATGGAAGGCTCACTGCAAACGTGAGTGCCTGGGCCCTGTGAACAACATGGCAGAACTCTCAGCAATACAGCACAGTGTGTCAAATGTTTCCAGAACCTGCCTTGCTGTAGAAAACTTCCTTTAAAGGGAAGTTTTGGAGAAAATACCAGTGCAATTTCTTGTCTTCCAGAGACAGGTTGCTAGGACTGGTGTAGTTCTTGTAAACTAACAGGGCACCACGTCAGCTACCTGCAGGGAAACGGAGCACTCTGACTTCTGTGCTCTTATGTGACTTTAGTCAGAATCCAGCAAATTTAATAGAGTGACTTTATCAATATGAATAAGCCTTAGGTCAAGCCATAATTTACGCCTGCGGTCCTGTGCTTTTAACCAGTCAATAAAATGTTTTTTTCCTGTACGTCTGTTGAATTCACAGGTTCACATTAGCAACTACTTTCAAAAAGCACAGGCAATACAAACAAATACACTGAATCTTTTCAAGTCTTTGATAAGGGTGAATTTGAAATTTCAGGTGTCTAAAGTACAGGGCTTAAACACAACAAGACTTGGCTTTACAACTATAGAATTGTTTAGTATGGCCTAAATTGTGTCTTACTATCCATGTTTGGATTATTTGACTTGTTGACAATGAGGCATTCAAACCCTGTATCAATGCAGTTCAGGTTGTCTTTCTGTCCTTAATACAATTTTAGGTCTATCAGTGCTGATATCTTACAGCAGAGATTGATAGCCTTTAATCTTTCCTAAGCTTTTACTGGTCGAAGACCACTGTGATTTCACTTGCCGATCTTACAGCCGTCTAGATATAAATGGTTTATAAGCCCATTTTTTGTTTGTCTTTTTTTTTAAACTTTTCTAGTTAATCTAAATGTCATAGGAAGAGTAGTTTGGGGGGCGTTGGCATAGAAAAACTTGGAAGAAGACTGTATCAAACAAGTTTCGATTCACCCTCGACTAGCAGATAATACCGCCTGTGCTAATCCTTAGCTCTCTCCTTTAAGTTGTCTTTGCCTTTGATTTATAAGGCAGCTGACCCCAGCTGAACTCTGTCAGTAGCAGTTCAGAGGGGCTCTCACAAAAGAGGGGCCTCTGATCTGACAAATCGATTGGCTGCGAGGAAGAGTTTAACAGGGAAAAGATGTCCCTAACAAGGGCTAAAGCCGTCTCCCAGGGAGCTTGCAGCTGCGGCTCTGTGGGGAGGACAAAGCAAGTGCAGAGCAAGCCACCCTGCATGGGCGCAAGGGCTGAGTGTGAAGAGAGGCTTAACAAAAGGCTTGCTGTTTCTTGCCTAATAAGCCTGACAATGGCAACAACTATATTTAATTTAAAAGCTGTTAAGTGGAGGTTAATTGCCAATAATTGTCCTAATTAAAAACAAATGCTGAAATGATATTGAGTCTAGCCTGGACTCTATTGAAGTAAGATAATTAGAAGATAGAACCATCAATTAAAATCTACAGGGAAGAAGTTGGTGTGATTAAGGGACAAGCTAGATTAAAAACAAACAAATCAACAAAAAATGTGGATGGTATACTTTGCATAACTCATTTAGCATTAAATCTTTATTTTAAAAACATGCTGTCACTTTCAATAAGCTGGAATGTTATTTTAATTCTACAGCTGTAAAGTAAGTAGGAAGCTAATTTGGAAATATATAGGTTGATATACACTGAAGCTTGCTTAATTAGAGTCACTAAAGCAACATGTTAGCACATACAGTGTTTGCTATGACAGAGCCATATAGTCCTCCTGAAAATATTTAAGTACTATGGTGTAGGCACCTGTATTTTTGTATGAACTTCAGTTCTCAAGTAATTAACATTTTGGACTGTACTCCAAAGTAAATGCCTTTACTGCATGGGATTGGGCTACCTTGAGTCTACTGCTTCAGCAAAATGGATAAACCATTGCTGTGCAAAGTGAAGATTTAGAATCATAATTATCAGAGCAATGACTGTCTAAACTATAGAAGTCTTACAGACAGCTTTTTGCCAAGAGGCTTTAGTTGCTGACAACAATTGTAAGATAGCATGAATTTCTCTGCTAGAAGGTAGGAGAAGATTAAAATGGTTTTCTGTATTTCTAAACAAAACAATCCCAGAAAAGTCAACTAGTCTAACAAAAAAGTATGTGTAGCAGACAGTAGTATCATGCTTCTGGTATGAAGTCTAAACTCTCACTTAGTATCATCAAATACATAATTTAGGACTGTTTCTGTTTATGGCTTTGTTAGAAAAACTAGCAAAAAACCATTCCCAGTCTTCCCTAAAATGAATGCACATAGCTGGAGTTCTTCAGTTATTCTCTTGAACAAAATAATCAAAAGTACACCCTAAATCACCTGTGTCTTATGATCACAGACCTGAAGAATCTTATGGCATCCAGTTTTCTATAAGTATCTTCTGATCTAGCAGCTAATGAGAAAGGAGTGTCTCAGTCTCTGAAGAGCATAGAATATATGTAAAATTAATTCAAGCAATATTACTTAGAATGTGTGTATATGTATACGGATATATAAAGACAACTGATGGAAAAGATAGGCTAGTGACTTTTGCACATAGTGGAATAAGGGACATCAAATTGTCTTCTGGCTCACAGTTGGTGGACTGTGGTGTTTCAGTGCTGCCTGAGGAATTTCTGCAGCTGGGGTTTGCCGTGTCTCGCTCTCCCAGGGATACTGTGGTGTCTAATGAGAAGGGACATGCTTCAGCTTTTCCTGGTGCTGGGGTGTTGCAGACTTGATTTCTTTTCAGCAGGACACCAAGATTTGCAATCAACTGTTTAGTACACGTGTTAAAAATAGATTATTAGTAGAAGAGGTGTTTCAAACTTCTAAGACATTTACAAAACACAGCAAAATAGTTACAGTGCTTAGTTTTGTATTTGGCCGGATCAAAACATGCTGAAGACAGTGGGCATTGTTGGAGCCAACAGGGTTTTTATTAAGCACTCCCCCCACCCCCCAAAAAAAAAGACAAGTAGAGCATCAACCTGCCTACCTATAAGTCAGGGGAAAGGCAGCAAAACAAGCATGAGCAAATACAGGGGGTAAAGAATCTGTTGTTTTTCTCCACAGCCAGACATACGCTGTTTCCTGTGCAACCAAAATGAGTATGAAATTTAACCGACGCAATTAGGGACTTTTCTTCTACTCTCACAATTAATAGTTAAAAAAAGTCATCCACAAATAATTTAGTTTTGCACAATTTAAAAAAAAAAAAAAAGCAGGTAAAGCATAAAATAAACACAAGTCTTACTAATAAAGCTAAAGTAGGAGAATGCCTTGATAAACAGGAAAATGAAATTGTGTCTGCTAATGACATTGAGCCTCCTTCATGTCACTGAAATTCACCAGCACGTTAAAAACTCTGCTCTGCCACTGAGGGTATCTTTCCATATCTCAATCAGTATCCTTTTCCTATCAAACTGCCTTGTTGACCAAGCCGCTGAGTTCCAAAGCTCAAAGCTGCTTGAGAAATGAATCAAAATTTATGTTATTGTATTTTAGCCTATTCAAAACTAATAGCTTCTGATACTTTACTGCTCAAGTCAAATTAAAACCAGTAATTAAACCAAAGTATATCCACAACTTCTCAGACATCTGTATACATTCAAAAATGCTCTTAAAGTAAGTGTAGCTGGCTCACATTCAACTCTAATCTTTTCTTCTAATTTCTGGTGGCTTACTTGTGTTGAATTCTTTTGGTCATGTTGGGTTAGATAAACAAGTCTTTCATAAATTCCTTTTTTTTGTTGTTTTCCAACACAGCAGAAACAAAGGATTGTTTTCATATTAATTCCATTCCTTTTTGGAATATATAATGGCAGTGTATTTGGGAAAGTGTTATGCAGAGCTATAGTAGAAATCTGTAGTCAGGTAAAGCCTATGGAGGCAAAGAGCAGCTTTTTCTAACCTTGCAACAGTAGCAGCACTCTTAAACTGAAATATTCAGACATTGAAAATATTTTATTGAATATAATCTGAATGCATCAGGGTAATTTGAAATGACAGCAGTATTTAGGGGTTTGAATAACCCCTGTGTTATTGTAACTGATTACCATCAGGATAAAAATTGAAGTGTAATTTGTTAGATACTCCCTTTGGCTTTCCTTTATATCTCTCTCTGCTTCTCCCCTTTGTAAATATATTGACTTTTATAGCCATGTTAACTTTTATGGCTTAAAAGTTGTCTTTGTTTGCTTTGCGGTAATTACAGCGTCTCCTTAGCCGCTGACAAGAATGAGACTTTGCGATAACTGCCGCCTGGAGTTGCGGGGTTTAGGAACTGTTTTCTTCCTGCCACACTTAGGCTTTCGCTCCGAAGTACAGTGGTGCCTGGTATATTACAGTTCATTTCCCAAATAAATGATTAGACGATATTTTCACCAAATTTGGCAGAACGTAACTAGTGAGTCCCGAGTTTTTTTGAGTAATAAAGATTCTGTTTTAAATGGAGTCTTGCTAAAAACAAATGTTTACTGTTTCACTGTTTCCTCTTACTGCGGCATTTGTTCTATTCCCCATATTTAACTGATAAAGATTCTGTGCTTAAAAACCCTTAGTGGAGAGGGCATACAGCTTTGGGATCTCTGTCTTTACCGTAAAAAATTACCATTACAGGTAGTAAAACAATTGTAATGGTTTCCACTTTTGGTATTCTTCAGTTGTCTGTATTTTTGTATGTAACACTGAGTTTCATAGTGACTTCTCTGTCTTCTCCATCTTCACTGATTAATTTTGCAGAATTTTATATTCTCTCATTTGCAAGTTAAAATAATGCTTAGGCATTCATAACCCCCTAATAATGTAGCACATGCTTAGAACAAGGCTGTGACCATCATTTTTACTGTGTACTGATGAGAGGAGGGCACAGCAGGTACAGGAACAGTCCTCATCCTTGCAGAAAAAAGACACACTCTCTCTCTCTCTCTCTCTCTCCACTTTAGAAGCAGAGGAGATAATGGAGAGAGGAGAAAGATTTTTGGGTCTCTGTAACTCTGTTACACCAGTCAAAATACGTATGATAGGTTGTTACTAACATCTCTATTTTATAAATAGCAAGAGACTGTAATGCCTTGGGACACTCAGGTGTATTAAACTGTGTTACTTAGGTGTGAGATCTCCTGGGGAAGGAAAGCTTTGCATCTAAGGCTATGGTCCAGAACTCTTACCCCCATTGGCGATGCCATAAATATGAGATGCATTATGCAATGTAGCTGACAGCTGATACGTGTTGCTTCATTTCCAGTCCCAAGGGGAGAACTGCATATGTGCTGCTTTCCATGTAGCCTTGGTTAGATGTGGTGAGCTTTTGGCAGAGTCCAGTGTTGCAGAAGCGTGCCTTACAAAAAGCCTTCAGTCGAAGATAATGACTAATTATCGAACAGTATCCTGAGATGCAGCAGAACACACCCTTGGCTATTTGGCAAGGCACTGATCACACCTTGATTTTGCATTCCTAATTTGAGGGAATGTATGCAGTATTTTTGTCTGAGGAGAAATGCATACTTTTTTTTTTAAGTCCTTGTGTGACAAGTCTTCCCCTAGGCAAAGGAATGCTCTCCTGAGTGCTCAAGACGGGAAACCACCACTGGAATGAGAAGGAAGGGCAGAAAATGCAGCTAAACCACCATGATTTTGTAAATTCAACACCTTTGTCTCAAAGGCAGAAATATGATGTTCTGCCAGAAGCAGTAACCTATGTGTTAGCATTTTTTTGCTACTTTAAAGCTGTACTACCTTTCTGATATTAGAAAAATAAAAGTAAAACAGAACCCAGAAGAGTAAGATAACACTTTTCACAAGCTTTATAGTTTTTAAAATATTTAACACAGAATATGGATTACCGACTGTGTCAGGTAGAAGGTATTTGTTCTTGACCTTATTTGGAAAGCTCTACTATTGCCGTAGCATTTTATTGCAGCTGCATATTATATTTTTCTGTAAAACATACGGAACGCTGTGTGGTATCCACGAAAGTAAACACTGCAGCAATCGCACCACATTTCTAGTTGCTGATTTCTACTTACATACACTCCCCAGCCAGTAATAATGTCAAATCATTAATTTACATCCCTGTGTGTCAGGTGCCCCCACAGCAACTAATGTATGCCAAACTGCCAATAACTTGTCACAATATCAGCATTGGGAGGGGTCACCCCAGAGCTAAATGATCCTTGGGTGGTACTGACATCAGTAGGAGTAATCACCATTTCTATCATCATCCTTCTACGAGGCTCGGCATAAATCTCTTCCCTGCTTCATCCCATTGTGGTGATGAAGGACTGGTGTAAGCTGGCAGCCGAACTGCTGCTCGGTTAGGAGGGAGGAGAGAGAAAGGAGGGGGAACTGGTAAAAGAAGAAGCTGCTGTGCTTTTGTTAAATACATTTTTGTATTTTTATTTTTAACTAGTTGATCGTTTGCCATGCTCTCTATCGTACTGTGGTTTCCACACAGGATATAAAGCCTACAGACTTAAGAAATTTCACTTGTAGAAATAGTGAAAAAAGAGCAACGAAAAAGCCACCCAGTTTAATCCCCAACATGCCATAAAGTAAATGCTTTTGACTAACAACAAAGGCTCAAGATTTTTACACAGCTATGGTTAACAATAGTGCAGTGATACTCCTGGGCACACAAATGGATGCACTTTCAAATACATGGTATAATTGTTGAATACATCCCCATTGGGACTGGGGGTATAACTACTGCAGAACAGTATTAGAATATGAAATAAGAAAGACCATTTTTATGTCTTGCAAAGTGAAGGAAACAAATGCTGCCTACAGATTGGCTACAGATTTTCTGCTGCTGTCTTAAAATAGAAAATCCGCGATTAGATTCTCATCCAAAGAATAACCACAGGGATCTGGGGTGATGTTGTATATATGTGAAAATACATATATATTATCTGCTGTGGATGCCAGTGTCTCCATGGCCTTCTATTAAAAGTATTTGTTATTCTCCTAATAAAATCAACAGGTGAAGCTGTTGCTCCATGCCATGCTAGGTGTAATGTTACCTTACCCACTGCTGGCATTCTGATTGTCTGCAGACAGAAGTATCTAGGAGTTGCTCACGTAGCATGTTGCTACCAGAGCTGGGGGCTATTTGTCCTTCCTCCTTCAGGGTCATTTCTGCCTAAATCTGTGAAGCTGGCAGAGCTCCATGCGATCTGCCGGCTGGGGATGCGTATGGCCAAACGCTTACGCAGATAGGGCTGTTCGTATGCTGTGTGTGTACGAACAAGCAGCATGTATGGTTAGAAGTTGAGCAGTTTTTAATTGTTTGATGTACTGTGCCTGAGGGATGATGAAAGTCGCCGTCTGGACAGCATGCTGTTGGTCAGGGTGTGCAGCTCTAGATCACCTCTTACAGGAATGAGAAAGAAGTATAGGCTGAGATTGCATTTATTAACATTCTTAAATGTTTTTTAAAATGCCTTATTAAATACAACCCTTCTTAACATGGAACGAAAATATTTATCAAATTTGCACGTATATAAAAATGTTCCATATATTTAAAAAAGTAATGCTGGTACCTAACAGGACCATAATACATTTTCACACAGGCACTAGCTGAGATCTGTAACTGAATAAATGAAGTTAGATTTATTATAATTGTTCAGAAATGTACATATCATCACTGAAATTTTAACCCAAGGGACCTGGTTGCCATCAATGTCTTAACTCCGGGGCAGAAATGGACTGGTCCTGTGCATTGGACAGGCTGAGACAGAAAGTCACCAAGAAAAAATAGGCAGATTAAAGGAAGAAAATTCTTTTTACTATCTCTCTGTTGTTCTCTCCTTTACCTAAACTTCTGTAACTAAAGGACTGAATCACTTTCTATAGAGTCAAGGAGCATCTTTCAGAGGAAAGCTGTCAGTTATAGGAACCTGGGAACAAGCCACGAAGGAGTTTCCACAGGAGGCACTGCTGCTGTCTGATCTCTGGTATGCATGTTATGTGTGCAGCCACTAACAAACCTAGGAATTAAGCTAACATGTTATAGGACCCGTTGACCCATTATAATCTCATTATAATGAAACTTTGGACACGTTTTGCACGTTGTAGCAACATGTTGTTTGTTTGGTGGTTTGTTTTTTTTTTTGTGGGGGTGGGGTGCGTCATTGGAGCTGTCAAAATATGTGGCAACTGATGCACTGTGCAGCAAAGTAGGTGGTGGTAAGTAATGCTGCCTGTGTATGTATTCAGTGTTACTTTTCCTTTTTCAGCTTACCAAATGGAAACAGCCATAATCAGGTCAAAGTTGTCTTCTCAAGGATGGATTTGTGACAAACTAAATGTACTCCTTTCTCTTTTACACCCAGTATGACATACAGTAAGAATGTTAATATCAGATATAATGAGACTATCAATTGCCTTTTCTGTTCATAAGAATGGTGTTGAAACACCAAGCAATAATAGAGGAGTTACCTATTTTGTGAGAGTGAATGAATATCCTAAGCAGATGTTCACGACAAAAAATAAAATAAACCAACAGAAAGCCTGCAGAAATGGGATATAAAACTGTCTCATGCAGGTGCTTTCCTAGGAGAAAACAATTTTGATAACATCATGAATTACAGAAATAGTAACAGGTGAATCTAACACCCTGTGCTTATCTAGCAATAGCTTGGCAAGATTAAGAGAAGACATGAAATTCTTCTTAGCTGAAATACAGGGGTCCAACTGTTTGTTTGATACAGCTGTTCATCATCTGCCCTGAAAGCTTTAGGTATGTTTTAAGGATTAATGAGTCTCATACCCTATGGAGGCTCTGGTTTGGGGTTGTTTTTTGGTGGTATTTTGCTGAGGATGTTCAATTGTTGCTCGGGTTTTTTTAGGCAAACATATGGGTAAAGGTTTTGATTGTGATCAAAGCCCTAAAAGAATCTTCAATTTCTTTGTTGTTTGGTTTTTTTTTTCTATAAAGGCAATTAAACTAACATGGAAAAGGTCAATTGTCAATACATTATAATGATTAAAAACAGCGGTGCATACTTCTTAGTAAAACTCTACAGTAGTAGTGTGGCCGTAGTCACTTTTCGCTTACATGACTGCCGCTGGGACTGGTTTGAAATGTGCATGTTTGGGATGCTCTCTCATAGCTTTCAAGTGTTTCTGCAAGTGCTTTTCTAAGCGTGTTTAGTAATGTACAGCAGAGCTGGGCTTCACCCTATAAAGATGTTGGTGTGTGAGTACTTAGTGCATGTGAGCAGTTCCACTGATGCAGTGGCTTGTGCAGTGGATGGAGCCTTTCCTCAGTGGCCTGGAGTCAATGGCTACTGAAAAAAATACAGCTTTTCTATTGATTTAAACAAGCCATGGATGGTGTCCTATGTGCACCTTCTTTTCCCACAGTTTCCCATAGTAGCTGAAGACTGTAATATTTGCTGTGTTAGAGACCTTGACAAGATGCCATTGCTCCCTTCTAGGTTTGCCTTCGCAGAGGTCGTGGTACAGCCTAATTTGAAAGTTTTATTCGGTGAATCTTATCATTTTAGTTTTGGGAGTCATATCTCACTTTCCGAGACCGTAGCTGGATAGGATTAGGTAATAGCAGTCTATTTATTGCAATTAAGAAATAGGAGAAATAGGAAACAAAAAGTGAGTTTCAAACGATTTCAGTAGTCTCCCACTGAGATGCATACCTGCTTTAAGAAAAGAAAAAAGGTACATGCTGCACCCAAAAGGTCACACAACAAAAAGGGCATGAACATCAATTAAGTGAAGTGACCAACCCGAGAATATTTAGAGGGACATTTATAGAAATGCCAGTCACTGAGTTGTGAAAGCTCACATTCAGCAGAGTTACCTTTGTCATAGGGACCAGCAGCCACGGAGCTTGGACAATTTTCAGCTAGGCAAACTATCTCCGTTTTAGTCAGTGACATCTAAGGTGTTGTATTTGAGTCGGTCGGAAATAAGCAATGGTAATTTTGGTATGACGGGGTTAAGGGAGAGGAAACAGTAATCTTTGGCTTTTGCATATTTAAAATACCAGTTCTCATCAGTAATGATAACTGTGTTCAGTCATGAGTTAGACAAGTAGTGATTTCATGTGGATAAGAGATTAGAATTGGGTCCTAACAAGTGACACTAATATGACCGTTCATGTAGTTTGCGATAATTCACTGCCTGTACGTGGTTCAGATGATGTTGGTGAGATTTATCTAAAGTTGGTTCCACGACTCATTTAAAGTCACTGTGAATTACAGTGTTAGAGAGGTGAATAGTCAATGTGACCTTTTGAATGATGATGAGAAGAAAAAAAAGCCTGGCTTAATCTTATTAGAAGAAGTCAAATGATTCGGAAAGTGACTGAAAGCTAATCAGCCCTGGGGATTACTGTAAGGCTTTGGTGATTAACATGCTGTTGCTTTTTTTTTGGTGTTTTTTTTTTTTTTTTTTTTTCCCTTTAAGGTTTCCTCAGCCCATTCCATTGTTATGGCAGAAATAGAAAATAAAGTGTACTATTTGACCTAGTCAGTCACTTGAGCCTAATCTTATTATTTTTAGCCAGATGCACATCATTGTATTAGAATATCTCAGTCAGCAACATATAAAAGCTGCTCCCTTTCAACTTAATTCCCTGTTAACTATGTTCTTAAGCCACAGAAAAATCAAACTGTAGTACAAAGTGAAAGAATGAACCAATCGGTTGTAGACTGAAATGGAAGATAGTGAAAAATTATTTGTCAAGGGAACAAATTACAAAAGGTGTCACTTTGTTTGTATGTGACTTCAGTTCCTTAGACACTGGGTAATAGTTTTAGGACAAACTTTCCGTGATAGGAAATAAGAGGTTGAAATAGGAAAAAATACATGATGATTCACACTCAAACTCCACCCAGAAGACAGACTGTATGAACTTTAAATCCTAAAAAGGAGAAGCTACTTACTGAAGGTTTTGAGGAGATATATAATATTACCCTACAAGCTCATCCCAATTCTTGAGGCTTAGCTTTGAGGCAGCTGAATTCAGATGAACTGCCAGGATTGGGTTAAAACAGGAGCTCAGCGTGCATGTATTTAAGGCCATAGATCCCTGAGACATCAAAATGCCCTTTTTTCTAGTTCTGAAAACAAAAATTACAATTCCTTTAATTGGAAACAAATCTTGAAGTTACACTGTGACTCCAGTCACCATAGTACCATCTGTGTAAGCCACAAAATAAGCCTCACAGCCTCACTGCTGCAGTGAACTTGGCTTTTGGTGGGGGGTCAAGACTGTCTGCGATTCAACTTGCAATGTGCTGATATGCCATCTTTTTGGCCTAGCTCACGTTGTAGTGGCAACTGCAGTCAGAAGGTGGAAAAAGCTGTTGTCCTTTCCCAAACTGGAACCATGAATGGCATTGAAGGATACATCGTTCTCTGTTGAGTTGAGGTTGAGTAAGACCATTGTCTTCTCTTGACCTGGAGAGACATGTTACGTTGTCATCTTCAGTTGTGCTAGGAAAGGGGCAATTCACAGTGTAGCACACTCACAATGAGATTTTGGGGGAAATACAGAGCAACAGTTCATTTAACGGAGAAGAAGAGGAGAAGCCTGTGTTAGATGGACAGGAGTCCATGCTTTTGATGTAGTCTAGCTATGATACATAACAAACAAGAAATGGTCTGAAATAGTCCAGAAGGTACTGGGTTTCACCCCAGCTTTCTTAAGTTGGCTGCAGAGGCTGCCTGCAGCCCTGTGTAGATGTTGCTTATATAACTTCACATGCTTTGGATGTAAATTTTCCACAGGTCTAATAACATTTTTTTTTTTTAAATTTAAAAATGCAGGCTGAAGTTTTGAAACATAAGATGCCATCATCAAGTACGAGTTAAGTGTGATTGATTTGTCATGGCTCATTTTAGACCAGGAATGTCTTTCTTCTAAAATGTGGTTTTATTCAGCATGTTTCAGTTTTTGGATCAGTAATTTGGCACAACTGCTGGTCAGCTCTTGAACGTTTAAAACACTGGGTGTTTTAAGAGATGTGAACACACTCAGCATCTTTGGACTTCAAGTCCCAAATGCCCATCTGTTTTTAGTGCTTCTATAACTTTCTTTGCCATAATATGGTATACCCAAAATTGTTAATGAATACATTTTTACAACACCCTTGAAAAGAACATGAGAATGCATGTGATGGAATAAATAATTGAGCCTGGATTTGGAAGGCTCTTATAGTAAAGCCTGTGCAATCCAGCTTCTCCATAAACTGAGCCACTCAGAATCTGTGAGTTTGTTTTACTTTAACATCCATGACATACATTAACATAGTGATATTTACATATGAGCCTTTAAAATTTGCTAGTTGTGAAATGTGCAACTGACAAATGAGTCACTGACAGTCTGTAGATCAAAAAATCAGCCTCTGGGAGGCAGAAAATTCTTCATACTGTTTAATTTCCAAAAAACAGGATTCCACCAACAACGTCTTGTTGATGATGGGTAGTGTACTACCAAGAACTTCAGACCTGTATGAGTTTCATTGTTCAGGTGAAAAGGACTACTTCTGCTGAATGTTTTGGCTATCCCATCTTCACCTCCCTGTTTCTCTTCAATGGTTTCTTGTCCCCATTATATGCCCAGTTTTGTTCTGAAGCCCATTCTTGATCTGTGGAAACAGATTTGCATTGCCTTGCTGGGCTCTGCCTGCCTGTTCGAATGATCAGGATGATTCAAGATGGAATTTACTTCAGCAGAGGCCACAGTGATTAGGCCAGCATTAGTGGATAATGATTATATTGATTGGTCCTGAGTTTGGACCAAATACATAAAGGTTTTATTCTGGCTGCATTGTAGAAATCACCTGTAACCTGTTTTGAATTGTTTTGGGTTTTTTTTTTTTTTCAGTTTCAGGTGAATAACTTCTGTTGAAATTCTTGTTTACGAAAGTATTATGTGGCACCGAGGGAGGGAATCAGATTCTTTTTTTGGCCACACAGCACCACAAATGTTAATCAGCTTCCAGTTGCTTTTACAAACTGGTTTGTACAGTATGTAATGCTGTCAGCAGCTACTGCTAAGTTCCTTCTGCAGTTTTGTACTGTTGCATATAGAAATTCCCTAACCCAGTGATGAGAGTACATTGCTTGTATTCATTACAGGTGTCCACCAGTGTGGTTATTAGTAGGCTGGAGCCCTTGTTTTGTTTTTCCCTCTTTTTTCCTTGGGTCAATACGAGGAAAGAGTGACCACAGCCAAGCACAGCGCGTGAATCAGAACATATAGTCATAACAACAAATTTAAAGAGCACTAGAGTAGTATCCCGAAGACAGCAGAGCATTATGTGGTTGAGCTGAGATACCATGTGGATTCAAGCTCCCCAGCGTTTATTTTCTTGATCTCATTAGCAGGCATCATAAATCACCATGGAAGTCATGGAATTAAGGGAAGGCTGCTCACAGATAGAAAAATGGATTTGCTAAAGAAGATAAAAGTCAAAATGCAAGTCTCTGTCTGGAGTAAGGTTCAACTTTGCATATATTGTGTTATCATGCGTGTTTAAAAAAAACCCCAAAAAAACCCAGAGTTCTTCTGTAAAATTTAAATGGTATTTTTACTGAGCTGGAATTGGCATTCTTAATGAGTCTTGAACTCATTAACAAATAAATGAAATCCCAACGTTTTAAATCAATTGCACTGAATCCTGTCTCTTGAGAGAAGACCTAGGGCATTCGTAGAGGGCCAGAAGTTTACAATTTGAGGTTTTGATATGAGAGTGAGGTCAGCAGGCTGAGATCGGCCTGGGATTCTGCTGGAGTTTGTGAGCGTTACCTATTAAAAGCTTTCTTTAGCACCTTGGCTTCAAAACATCACAGAAAAATGGATCACAGTTGTATCACTTACCACTGTTGAAGGAATGGTTGAGTACGAGACATGCTGTGCGCTCAGCTCCACAGCCTCAGTCACCAGAAAGGATTCCTGTGGGGCCATGTTCATTCTTTGCCATGTAAAATTTGAGAAATATAATATAGCTGACAAAAGTAATTTTTAATATATTACATTTTAGAATTTATCACACTATGCCACATTTTCCTCACAGGCTTTGTACATGTGGTGATAAGAGAGGAGAACAACAGAAGGCAACAAAGGAATTTTAACATTAAAAATACACAGCCAGTGCACTGGACTGTTTTTCAATGCATTTGATGACTAAACATTCTTTTTCTGTCTTTTGAATGTTAATTGGGTTTGCTACAGGTTGCATGACATGAATTTATCCAGGAAACATCAGTTACAACACAAAAAGCAATAGTGAATAGTACAGTATAATTATGCCTCTGTGCATTCCTTAACAAGCTGGATCTAAATTGAATTGCAAGTTGTATAGCATTGAAGAAAATTCTGTAATCCTTTCTGTTAGGGAAAAAGGAAAACATTGAGTATCCTATATAAACAAAAATACCTTAAACATGCAATAGAAATAGTCCTCTGTTGATTTTGATACTTAATCCAACATATTTTTCTTGTGCTCATAGGTATTAATATGACACCGACTTTTGCACTGGTATTACAGCATTGTATGATATCAGCTCTGAGGATTAAATTAAAATTTGACAGTTGTTTGGGGGACTGAGTTTCTTAGCTCCTTGAAAGAACTATGCAAGCCCTTTCGCAGCTTTTTTTTTTTTTTTTCATTTTAGGGATTTTCTTGTCAAAGATCTCAAAATTACCATTTTCCCCAACTTCCTCATGGTTCTTTTCCCCCTTCTAATATACATCTTCAGAAATTGTACATTAAAAGCTTCACAAAAGCATTCACCTGAAGATAGAATAATTTTAAATAAATCATTCAAAAGTTAAAGGAGGTGTTTGCCTTTCTCACGCACTTTTATTGTTTGCCTCGGAGGCCAATGGAATTATTGATTTTATTAGAGAAAAAGTAACCTCTTTGAAGATTTGGTCTGACCTTCTGCATAATGTAAGTCAGATAATTTCACTCTGTGAATTGAGCAATCATCCTTTCTATTGGACCCAGTTATTTGTGGTAAAACTTCAATTTATCCTTTAGAAATTCATCCATTCATTGTTTTGAAAAACAAAACAGAAAAGTATCCAGGTCCAGGTAGTACTTTCCTTGATAAACTGGTCTAATGACTTAATTATGCTTAATATTTGAGAAGTTGCATGAAACCCTATTGTGAAGCTTTCTGCATTTAGCTGTGCACTTTTCGGGTCCTGCTTTGGGATGTCTCTTCTGGTTCTAACGTACCAGTGCTCTCTTTAGTTACTTGCTAGGAAAAGCATGAAGAGACAGCTGTTTAACCTGAGTTTGTCTATATACTGAAATGTCAGTCTCAGAACGGCTTTTGGTTTATCACAATCTGGACAGCACACAAATGGATCTGGAGGAAGCATGCCAGCAGCATGAGCGCCCCGCCCCCCCCCCCCCATCATAAACTTGACTGATTTCCCTCTGGTCCTCTTTGTAAGTCCTCAGCCACACAATGCAGATGTGTCAGTGAACGGCTGCAGCGCTGCACAGTCTGTAGCTCTGGAGGAGCATGCTGTGTGGGCCACCTGAAACGAAACTGCAAAGCTTTTCTTTTACTGTGGTATTCTGAAATATTCAGATCTTGTTCTGAAATCGAAGGTAACCTTGTTTTGGAATAGTAAATATTTTCAATGTCATATCTTAGTATTTTGAAATATTGCCTGTTTGGATGAGTGCCCAACTCAGAACCTGCACTTATGGTCTCATGTGTTATCCATGCTCTTGGCTTCTTCTGAAACCTACTGGCACCTACTGGCAGCCCAAGGCTGGGGGACACCAGCCTTCTAGAGTGAGCACGAATTGCCCTTTCTGATGTGGATGGCGGATGGGGTATCTCTAGGTTATGCAAAAGCTGAAAGCTGGGAGGGAATAATTAAATTACCAGAGAACATCAAGGAGCTGTGTTGAAGAAACAGACCCATTGCTGTAATTCACTATAGGGCTGCTCTCGACTTGTACTGGGAAAAAGATCAACTTACAGAGTCTCAGCTGAAGGATTTTGAGTAACATCAGAGATCAAGGAATAGCCCAAACCCAGAGTGGCTGCAATCTGTCCTGTAGAAGAGTTAAGATATTTTGAATGGAAGTGTTTAATATTTATACCCTTTGGCCTTTCCTTGAGTTGCATGAGTATCCATGCTATCTGCTGTGAACAAGGAGGCTGGGGGGGGCAGTCCCATGCCCAAGCTTGGGCCCAGCTTTCTATCTAAAAACCCACCAAAATCTTCCATGAGGTGGAATTGTCTGTCTCCACACAACCCTAGTTTCTGCTTTCTGAATGCTGAGGTTCCTCTAAACCAGTTAAGAAAATTGCAAAGATGCATGCTCTGACACAGTAGAGGTCAGGCCCTTGAATGTGAGTAATTGCTTGTATGCAGTACAGGCTGGTTTATGTTGGGATTAAAAATGACTTTGCTGTAGAACCAAGGAGGCTGAGAGCATGTCAACGATATATTAGGCTATGTGTGAAATGAATCATTGGATATGGCTGGGAGTGGGTACTGACTTGTTCATCTCCTTGATTATTTTCATTTTATTTTTTGAGATTACATTGACAGTAAATAGGCTTGTTAGCCAGAGGTTAAATAAGAATCAGTCTTACATAAAACTATCAGTTTGCAGTAAGAGTCAGAGGTGTTTTTCATTCTGGGTAAAATTACTATGTAGAAATGTACCCAAACTACCGTAGAGTATAAAGTGAAGACAGACTTAAGATTTGTATCATAAAGCCCTTGATTTGTTTTCTTTTACGTTTCTTTTATAAATGCACCCGTCTTTTCTCTGCTAAAGTTCACTTAAAATTTCCTGCTGATTTATTTTTGGTGTAAATTAAGGTTGATTGATCTTCAAAACTCTTGGATTCAAAGAGTCTGTACTCCCCCGCTTGTAAGGACAACGGGACCCAGGTTTTTGTAGGCATTAGGTCACCACTGCTGTCATTTTTACACTACTTGTGACAGGAAACTTATACAACTTCTCCAGTGATTTTGGACAGGGATTTGTTTCTAAAATGCACTTTAATTCTGTGCTGGTTAATGGTTAAAATTTGCATTACAACTTGTGAGGCTTTTGTCTTGAAGGAAAATTTTCAATGTTAATGACATCTGTTTATCTGTAAATTCATCCTCCCAGAGCTTATGTGTTGTAACAACTCCATATAGAAGAGGTTACACCCTAATGGTAGCTCTGTGGGGGGGATCAATAACTGCAACAATCCAAACAGTTTTTAAATGATGGCAAAAATAGCTGGTGCAAAACCAGTTTCTTACAAAGGACAGCTGTTGCTAAGATGCTGTCATTTTAAATAAAGACTGAGTGGGGCTGGAATGTGTACTTCATCTCTTTTACTTTTCTTTTACAAGTCTAAGCATTTCTTTGTCTCCATTGTTTAAAACTGCCCATTTTCATGAACCTAACTAAGATCCAAAATCTTCACGAGGACTGAAGTTGTTATGTTCTCATTGGAAAATATGTTAATCCTGTGTATTCCTAGGCACACTTCATGGGGACTCCCCAGGTGAATTTCCCACGGAAGCCACCCATGAATTCAGTGGGATTATTTCAGTTACAAAGCATAACTTTGTAGTACTGGGACCTTAAACGTGTTCACAATGTGGTTAGTTACTTCGGAGAAATCTTTTACAGTAAGTAGCTGAAGGAGACACTGACCACCTGAAGGACCCCTGTTTTTTTGGAAGTCTTTTTAACATGACAGGTGCATTCTCTGTTACCCCGTGATGGGCTGCGATACAAGGGAGATACACTGACAGCTGAAACTGGCCGTTTGAACTAAACAAGCCACATGCACAGAAAAACATAATACAATGATGAACAGTGACGAAAATCAAGATTTTCATAGGGAAAGGGCCAAACCACTTGTCCCCTGCAGTGCAAAATGCAGGTTGATGATAAGGGTAGCTAAAAGCAGCTCTGTTCATGTCAATATGAGTAAAGGGTTGATAGGAAAGAGCTGGCCTTAAGTGGTCAAACACGAGAATATCACAGAGATCTGTGCAGTCTTAAAAGGGCATGTACCATGTGCTGTGATCCACACATTGTTAGGCAGCTGCAGAAATGCATTTTAATTTTTAAAAATATATCATGGATAGCAGTTGACTAAGTGGTATTTGGTTTGGTTTTAGTTTGTTTTTTCGGAGAGTTTTGTATTACTGTGAGCACTAGTTACACCCTCAGCTTTAGCTTAACAGCATTTCAGTTATGTGCTGATGGTGTGTTCGATTCGGTTTAAGTGGGGAACGCTCAAACATTTCGTGCTTTGCTAAAAATCGACTGGTTTTTGAAATTAAAATAATAAACCAGTGGGGAAAAAAGCTTTATTTTTGTAGCATTTATTTTCTCTCATTTCTTCATTGTATATTGGCAAGGTAGGATCAGTGGGAGACTTCTCCTTCCTCTGTGCAAAAACCTTTATACAAAATGCTGTTCTTGCAAGTTGTGAACTCACCTCCACAGATCAGACAAGGTCAGGATAAACACTCATACCTTTAAGTACTTTTATTTGAATGGAAAATCTAGACCATATCGAGCTTGCCCATTGCTAGTTAAAAGAGGTTTTTAGCATAGACATGGAAGTCCACACCGCCGGGGTTGGGCAGTGGCCTGGCAGTCGAACTGTAGGAAAACTTTCTGCTGAGTTTATCTTTTTGCAAAACAAAAGTTGAACCGTCAGTTGGAGCACAAAGTGAGATAGACTTTTCTGCATTTTTGTGCTGAATTTTGATAGCGAGTAAAAGCAGCTGAAAGTCTAATGACCACCCTGTTTGTAAGAACAGGATTCTTTGCCAGAAGACTGCAAATAGTTAAGTCCTGGAGCAGGTGCCCAGGTAGGATATGGATTCTGCATACTTGGAGAAGTTTAGAATGTAACTGTACAAGACGCTGAGCAATGTGATCTGGCTTTGGAGTTAGCCCTGCTTTGGGCAGGTTTTTGGGCTGGAGATCTCCAGACATCCCTCCTAACCAAAAACTTTCTAGGTTTCTGTGTGAAGGAGAGAGGGTACAAAGGCAACATCGGTTATCAGGTAGGTGTGTGTCCCATGCTTAGTTGTGGCAGCGTGGGTTTGCAAGGTGCGAGGTTAACTTCTTCATAATACATGCCACTATTTCAGTAATGGTTGTTTCTTCTTTCGTTGATGTCACTGATGGAAGGTTAGGAAGCACAAGGAAAAGCTGTGGGCAAGACTACACTCTCTGTGTATCAGCTGTCATTAGCAGCCCGTGATTCTGTCTGTAGAAAAAAAATCTATCTGGGCTAGGTAAGGAAAGAAATCATGGCATCCAGCAAAGAAACTGTGTACTGGAATTTTATGCCTGAGAGTTGCCCCACTGAAGTCAAGAGGACTACATAAGGGACTGGATGTTTGTGCTAGGTGTCCCTGAAGAAACAAGCTTTACTGTGTCAATTACCAGGGTAGCTCAGATGTGATTAAGAAAAATGTTTTTGAAGGAATCTGTGGAGGGACACACAACTTTTGCCACTTGGTGCTGTAAAAAACAGAGGGAGGTTATTCCCTTCTTATACATTATCACACCAAACAAATTGGTTTTGCAATTAGTTTTGTTTTCATTCAGGCAAAATTATAGTGGAAATCCCCACGATAATGAGTATGACACACATTAATATAAAATTAATTCATTATGATTCGTATTACTACAGCAGATTCCAAATGAATTAATAATGACAGGATAGTCAAAGCAAAGTGGAACCACACTTAGTTAAAGGCATAACATGCTGTTAATGACACCATTAAACAGGGGCTAGAGAGCATTAGAAATTTGTTGTGGAAGATGATTGTAGTCTTGGGTACACAGTGCTTGTTTCTGTGTTTGGCTGTCAGTTGAAACAGGTGGTAAAAATTATTTATTGGCCAAGAGAATGTTTTTCCTTTTACATGAAATAAAACAATTCTGTTTTATTTTGACTATTTAAAAATAATCTTTAGTGAAAACTTGGTAAATTGTTCAGCCTGAAAAAACAAGTCATTTCACTTGGACAGTTTTAAATATGTTTAGTTTTTCCACTGAAGAAGAGAAATAGATGTGAATGTGTAGATTTTGGTTTTTTTATTCTGCATTTTTCACAGAGAAAATTTTCAGGAAGCTAAAAACTGTGAAGCTGCATAATGCCGTAGCTCATTTTGCATTTTCCGTCTTTAAGGTTACTTCCTTATTTTAATAGTAAACTGGATGTAAGCATGGAAAAGTAGGTTTAGTGAATGAGTTATATAGCTTGAATTTTAATAACCCTTAGGATATCTTACCTTTCTTCTCACCAGGTAGTAGTTTGCACTGTCCCCTGAGCCTTTTTCCTTACTATAAAATAAATTCTAATTCTCTGGGGAAAAAAATAACAGTAGCACAACACGCAGGAGCTGTGAGTACAGGCGTGAATAAACTAAAATAACAGCTAGCAGTATTAGTTGAGTATTCTAATTAATCTGATTACTAGACACAGCTAAGAAAGATTTAAGAAGTCTCATTGTTTTCTTATCTAGAGCCACTGGTTTTATAACTAATCCAAAAAACTATCTCACTCTTATTTACATTACTTCTTTTGATTGTAATAGTACATAGTGAAAATAGGTTTTTCTAGCGACAAGAAAAAACATTTGGCAACTATTCTCCCTAGAACTCAGTTGCATCAAATTTTATATATCTGATGATGTAACAGCTTAAGTTTTATTTAGCAGAAAAATCTAAGTAAAAAGTTATTTCATGAAAATGCTTCAATTTCTTCTGAGTGAAACATTTAAATTTTTGCTCAGAAACAAGGAACAACAGAAACTGAATTTAAAATTCTGCTTTCTTTTTGCTAAATGGAAACGGAAAACAGATTTTCAATTCATCTGAAGAATATTTCATTTTTTCTGAGCTATTATTTCAGAAGGTTCATGTTTTTCATTTTCAGCTTCAAATCTGACATTTCAAATTCCTTAATGGAATAAAATTTAGTCTTCTCCTTACTCCTACCTGTTGTTTAAGGGAGGAAAAAAGTAATCCTTTATCTGTTCAATTTGTTGCCTTTCAGTGCCATTGAGGTAACCATTCTTCCTCTATTATGAGACATGACAAATAGGAGCATCTCCGCTCCATTTGTCTTTTTTATAACATTCATTACTCTGTAAAGTTCTAGTGTGTCCTCTCTTATTTGTCTCATCTATAAACATCTCAATCTTAGCATGCTCATTTCATATGGGGGAAGTCTTCTCATGCCTCTAATCATTTTTGTCATCCATCAGTGAACCCTTTGTACCCTAGAAGGAATGTAACTGAGAGAAGGTGACCAAAATGTAACAATTCCAGGGACACATTATACAGCACAACAGCATTTAATATAGCAGCATTAAAATCATCTTTTTCTACCGTCTGGTTTACACTAACATCAAAGAGGGTATTTCTGGACTTATAAACTTACTTATAAAAGCAACATAGTAAAACAATTCAAAAGAATATACATGTTCATTAGAAATATTGCTGATTAATGGTCACATTCCCTACATCTCCCCAAATGCTGCAGTTTTAGGAAAATTCTTTTCTCTTCTCACAGTTTTGATTATGAGCCCTTTCCTCTTGAAAAGCTTTATCATAGCTAAGTCTAAAAACATAGCATGGTAGCCATTCTGCAGCACTCTGAAATCGGTACAGTTAGTTTCACTGCAGGATCCAAAAATCAGAATGAGATACTGTGCTGTACTGACAGAAAATAATCCTCAAAATTACCAGTGTTTTCTAGTACAGCTGAGCTAATTCTTTTTCATTTAAGGTTTTTTAATGCAGTGAGAACGTGTGCTTTCAGTAGCCTTTGTTTCTCAACTGTCGGCAAACTACTATCATAGTTGGGCAACTATTATCAGAGGCGATTATCTGTGATAATAGATAATAGAATGATTGTCCTCTACTGAAGGCAAACTATTACAGCTGGGCGGCTATTATCATCGAATGTGCTAAAATTCTGTTTTTCTTCTACATCCAGTTTTCACCACCACCCTCTATACATTTTTAATTCTGAACACAGGATGTGCTGTTAGTTCCTGTTGCTAAGGTGTCCTCTTGTTTTGAATTTCTGTTTAAAAAGTTCAACAAACTAAAAGAGTGAAGTTTACCAAGAAGACTGGAAAAGATAAAGTCAATGGATGTAACTTGTAACCAAATAATAGTATGTAATCTGCATATATGTCAAAACTAAGGCCTCCACCTTCTACATATTCCCCAGAGTGGCTGAGGTTGGAAGGCACCTCTGGAGGTTGTCCGGTCCAACCTCCCCTGCTCAAGCAGGGTCACCTAGAGCTGGTTGCCCAGGGCCATGTCCAGAAGGCTTTTGTGAGCATC
This sequence comes from Fregata magnificens, assembly GCA_013389945.1. Classification (NCBI taxonomy): domain Eukaryota; kingdom Metazoa; phylum Chordata; class Aves; order Suliformes; family Fregatidae; genus Fregata; species Fregata magnificens. The sequence goes on along the minus strand of WAAD01038331.1, from coordinate 70,556 downwards.
TCCAAGGATGGAGACTCCACAGCCTCTCTGGGCAACCTGTGCCAAGCAGGTATATTCTTCTCAGACCCTGATCACTAACTGTTGGAAGAAAGTCTCATATGGCAGGATTGTCCTTACGCTGTACTTCTGCATGATTGGATTGGGGCCAGTGTATATTCATGCTATTCTTATCCGTAAACTTCTGCTATTTTTGTTGCAATTCTCAGTGCCTCACATCCCCAGTTAGACCTTAATTATGTTGGAGCCCAGACCTTTGGAGTTTCTACCAAATTACGGGTATGTAAAAATAGTTTTATATGCTTTCACAGTTGAGATATAGACTTCTTTATTTGAGGTGATAACTTTGGTTTAATGTCTTCTCTAAAAAAATATCATTGTGTAGATGCATTACCAATCATATTTAAGGCAATTTGCAAAATAGTTCACAAAAATTACCAAATCATTTATCTATGAAGTGCTGAAGTGCCCTTAACAGAAGCAGGTTATGGGACCATTCTAATGTGTTACAAAAGAGTCTCTTTTTTTGTCATTCCTTGTAAGATTCAGATCCTCCCAACTCCACATTTCAAATTTCTGTAGGGCAGTAGTCGCTCTCAGGCAGAGATGTCCATCCTATGGGATCCATGGCAGGATAGTGCTTCTGTGTTTGCAGCCTTCTTCATCGACCCCTGTGGCAGAGAGCAGGTTGAGGGCTAGATGAATCATTTTGGTAGCAGCATCAGTTCAATCTCAGCAGCTATCAGCAACAGGGAAGGTATTGCCGGTAAAGATATTGACTGGGAATGAGCTCCTGTTACAAGAAAAATTAATTTCACCCACAATCAGCTTCCTGACTTTTTCCAGTGAAAAATAGGTAAAGTGGCTTGTGTTACTATTGGAGACTATGATACTGAGGCTAAAAATGAAGAAAAGGTCAAAACCATGCTTAGGGCTGTCATTTTACTGCTTGTTCAGCATAGGAATGTCTCTGGGATGGCAGGCGATGCTGAAACCAGAGGAGTGCTGTGTAGCTGCTGTGAATCAGCTGCAGAATTAGAGTCTGGATGCATATGTTTTCTCTTGGAAACAATTCATAATAGTGAACTGATCAGCGTACAGGATCCAACTTCATATTCTGTAAAACTGCTGGGTTTTTCTTCAGGTGGGATCTTGCATCTGAATCCTGAAGAAGCAGTTTTACGTATGTGTTTAAATTCAATATAAAAATATGTCACTGAATGCAATATTTTGTTGTCAGGAAGAGGTGTATAAATCTTTCTCAGGAAGAGTAGGAGTCAGGAAAGAGTTAGGGAATAGATGAGCCCTGCCTTCCTCTGCCTGGTTACCAGCGATGGGAAGCAGGCTCACATGACAGAGTTTGAGTGCTCCCCTGTTTGCATAGAGGAGGCTTGGCTGGAGCTAAGGGATATCTGGAAAGCGTGCCTGTGAAGATGCAACCTCTAACACTGTCCTAAGAAGTACTGATTTGTTGAACAGGACAGTCTAAGGCTTCCTTGAGATGGCTGGCATGTCTCTGCTTGATGACAGAGATTTGCCTATTGATACAGCACTAGCTGGGCACTAAGACAGGTGGCAGGGTGGTGGCAGGGCTGAACTGGCATGGCTGTGCTGCCCTTCAGGGGTAGTGTAGCTGCCATAAATTCATGCGTACACCTCAGGGTTTCAACAAGTTTTGGGGGGCAGAATTGAGCTTCCTGTTCTGCCATTCCCATCCCTCAGCGCTTTACAACATCCAGTCGGTCTCCTTTATCTCCACTTCCCCCTCAAAATGGTGAGCAAAAAGAAGAGCGGAGGGAGCTGTGAACAGTCTCTCTCCAGTTCTGTTTTCGCAACTGCACTTCAAAAGAAGTGCAAATGTTCAGCTTTGTTGTTGCAAAGTAGCAATTTGCAGTAAAGCTGCAGAATAATCACTTTTGAAATGGAAACCAATGGGATCCAAATTGGTTCTTCTCACTGTAAAACTGCTTGTAGGAGAATTTTTCATTCTCTGGTGACTTTGTATACTGGAGCTAATTAACATCCTAAAAAGTAATTAAATAAAAAGGTAATCTTCATGAATGCTAGTTATAGTAAACTCATTTAACTCATGTAAGTAATCCTCGTTCAGGCAAATCACCTGTGTGACCTCCCTGACACTCACAGGGATAAGGATTGCTTTTGCGAATAGAGATAATGTAATGGGGCCCTAAACATGCATTAGCAAGACCTTGTCTACATGTATACCTTAATGTTGCAGGTCAGCAAAACCAAATGATACTTCTGCTATTTCTGTGTAGTATAAAATGTATGCCTGTAACTGGTGAGACTATCAAGAGAAAGTGAACTTTATGATTCCTTTAAAAGATTTCTGGTAGGAATTCAATGCCGTAACGGCTGTGTCCATGTTAACAATTAATTAAATGCTGTAGGGGAAGGCCAGTAGATCAAGGTGGTTTGTGCCAAGACCCCTAAAGCTTCTCCACATGCAATTCAGGGAATTTACTTTAGAGTAAGTTTTGTCTCATTCACTGGATCAGACATCCACCACCAGAGCTGTCTAAGCTGTCCAGAAGATGAGTAGTTGGTTCGGAACCTTGCATCCCATTTTGGAGCTGGGGTACCTTTGGTGCTTATCAGTTAGCACACTCTAAAACTGCCTGATGAACTGAAGCGACGTGTGGTTAGTGAAGGCTTTAAGTTAGTAAAGAAAGCAAAGGAATTGACTTCAAAACCCACAGAGCGGCCCCTAACCACATTACAAATGCAAAACCAGAGCAGGTCTTGAGTGGGCAGAGAAGAAAAGCAGTGCTAGGAGTAGGGAAGCAATGTCCTTGTGGATTAACTCTGAAAGAAATATTGTCTGTTTGCCGCACAATAGAAGTAAATCTATTAAGCTCTTTGTCATGCCTGTAACAGTGAAGGCCCTGTCCCCTGTGTGGCATTAATAAATGGACAGGTTGAGGACTGATAATGCACTGATGTGGCTGTTTGCCTGTAAATTCAGTTGAGATGACATTAGAGAATATCTTTGCCTTGTTTCGTTGCATCCCAGATTGACAGCTTGCTTCAGATTCACTTGCTGGGGAGGTAGATAACATATGTTGGGGTAGGGAGACTTTAAATCATTTTGGTTTACAAATATTGGATCTTCTTTCCATATTTTGATTTTCTAGGGGCAAATACCTTTTGCTGTCTTCACTGCTGTGTATGTAGCTACTATATCAACAAATGAAATAATGGAACTTTAATAGAGTGGATAATCATTACTGTATTAATCATAAATAATTTCTCTGTATCTGATTACCTAGGAATCAGTTCTTTAAAAAGGAGCCTCATTATCTTGTGGATGGGTTGCTGGTGTGAGTCGGACTGACAGAATCAAGTTTAATTTCCAGTTACTTCTTTTAGTATCAGTAGTATTAGATTATCTTTTTTCCCCCAGTGAATTGTAGATGTAGCTAAACCAGTACCCTGAGGTACCCAGTCAATTTCCCTCTAGCTAAGGGAGTTCAATTTGGGTCCCCTCTAATGTGAGTCCTCATTGAGGCAGACAAATATTAAGAAAAAATGTATAGATTTAAATACAAAGACATATGTTTGAAGTCAGTTTAAAGCAATCTTGTAACAAAAAAACCCCCAACAACACAAACTCCTTTTGTTCTGCACAACAAACAGATTCATCCCTTTAGAAATAAATCCTAAGTAGTGAGGATCAGGAGGGAGGGCTGTTCCAAGAACTTTTTGTTCTCCAGGAACTGTCACGGACATCCAGGATCCCATTTATTCATGTAGTGAATTCATGTAGTGAAGTAAACATCTTAGCGATGCTGAAGCATCTTAGCAATACTGAAGCTCTATTTTTGGATGACTTTCCTCCCTTCCTTCCAAAAAGTTCGCTGTTTATATTTTCTCTTTAAACACGTGCACATTTGAAAAGGAAAATTTAAGAGATTCTCTAATATATAGTTGTATGTCTAAATAGGTTAAAATTTAAGGCAAAAGAAGGTGAACAATGATTAGGATCTTAAATATCATTCCATTTTATTTTGATGTTTAATAAACATTTGAGTTCCTTATTTGTAGCCAACGTAAATGTTGAAAAGAAACTTAGCCATCAAGATGTATAATATAAGTTTAGTAAAGACAAGGTATTCCAACTTGGGCTAAACTTATTTATTCATTGGTGCTTTTTTGATTATGTTATGTAGTTGTATGTATACAGTATGTGTGTGAAAGCTTAGATTTTCTTACAATAGCTTTCAAGTATTTCAGAAGGACTTACATGAATAGCTTTTCATACCATTCTCTTTTTTATTATCGACCAGTGATACCAAACCAGTAATGCTCAAGAAAATGATTGTTGCCATGGCTTTTAACTAACTGTCCTGGTGAGTCAGAGAAGGGAGCAATTTAAAAGTCAACAACCTCAAAGACAGATTTGGTCCTGCGACTCATAACCTTAAGACAAGCTCGTCTAACCAAACCATCATATGGGAGGGAGAAAGAAGTAGCAAGTGTGTAAGCACTGACAAAATCATTACTTTATTAATTTCCAAAATAGCCTCAAGAAAAATCATAGAAATATGGAGCTTGTGAATTAAATTCTTTTTGAACAAGCAAACAAAAAGTAATGTACAGAAGTTTGGGCTATTTTATATTTAAAGTCTGCCATTCAGTCTTTCTGGAATCAAGCTTAGTTTTACTCTTGAATGTTTGTATTCTGGCCAGATTACTAATCATTCTCTGTGCCTAGCCTAGTGTTAAAGAAACTTATTATCTCAGAATGGATAATCTGAATTACTCACTGTTATTATATAGTTTATGGCTGGAGCCTACATTTATTGAGGAAACTGGACTCCTATTTAACAAAGTATTCAAGGATTTTCTTAACTTCAGTTATGCTGCTAGTGTCAAAGCCTTTTCAGTGAGAATAAAACATATTCTGTGTTGAGCACGTGTTTTTTGGTATTTTGCTGAGCCTGCCTGCAGGAACATAATGGGATTAAACTTCTGTCATTTCAGATTATTTTCTGGGAAAATACAGGGGGGCTGCATGTATAACCTTGAGTTCTGGGAAAATCAGAGGAAAACAAACAGGTTAAAGAGAGAACGTCGCTGACAGTTTTAAGGACTAGTGGCTTGGTTGCTCACTGAAAATTCGTATCAGCAGGGACACCTTCTTTACAGAAGCCACAGAGGACTTGACCCACCAATGCACTATATGGAAATACCTGTCATGAACAGAGCATAAACTGCAGTTGGCATTGTTGCAATTTATTTTCTTTTAGAAATGGCTTTTGATAGCGCCTTATATCTCTCTTTATATGGCCACATAAGTTTTCAGATAAGAGAGACTAAGACCCATGTTTCTGAAGCACTTTTAACCCAGACTAAAATGGGGCCTAAAAGACCTAATAGATTTACCTGGCTAAATCCCATTTTTAAAGTTGGTTTAGGGTTTGCCTGCTCTACAGCTACTGGTATTACTGCCAATGGTATAGAAATATGCAAAAAGACTCTACCATGGGACTTTGTGTAACACGGTGTAATTGTAGTACCACAGAGCTTAGTTGAAGGTAGCTGAATAGTTTCATACTTAAGGAGTTTCTGCTGAGCTCAGCAGTTGCAGATCATCGTTGCTAGCCAAGCCGGCTAGTTTAAAGGCAGTTCAGAGACATCAATGCAAACCACATGAATGCATGAATGCAAATTCAAACGCTGGCCTACTGCAGGTAGTGATACAATTACTCAGACTGTGTGTGGTTTTCATTTCTTGGGTACTTCAGTCTTCCTCCTTGTCCATAATTCAACTCATTCCTCTATTTCCACTAGAGGAAATAAAGACAAATGTTTGTTTTAATAAATACAGCTTAGGAACGGGCTATGATTTTCAAGGGAATTGACAAGCTTTAGTCACTGACCAGTGCCCTGCATAGTTTCTCTTTGCTTTTTAACTCTGGTACGGAAGATGTCAGAAGTGGTTGCTCTTATTGTTTGACACTTTGTAAGCGGTGGATGTAGGGTAGTGTGTAATCATTTCAGACTTGCTATGAAATGTTTATAATACAAACACAGATTATAAATTAAGTATGAACTTCCCTTATAATAAATTTACCAAGTATAAACTTACCTTACAATCAGTGAGATTCTTGCTGGCCAACAATCAGACTAATCACAGGATTTCTAGTAAACCAGTTGGTAGTGAGCACGGAGTAGGCACAGAGCAATTTTTCTCTTTTCGTTTTCTTTTAAATTGGTTTTCTGCTAAAAGCACTTTGGGTGGTGGTTAGTTACATGTGTTACTACATCATATTCGCTAGCCTCCTTGGAGAACATCAGACTAATTAGAAACCCTGAGCTCTCACTTGTAATTTATAATCTGGCAACAGAATCAAAGACATTAAAAAGGTACTAGGAGCAGACCTCTATGACACAGGCCATGGCAGTACTTCTTTACAGAAAGGTCAATATCATTGAGAGGCTGAGATATTATAGGTCTACCTAACTTGGCACTCAAGCGTCAGTAACAGTAATGAGTTTCTTAGTCTGCACTCGAGAGAGTCTAAAATTAACCTCATACCATCTTCAAACTTGACCTCAATCACAGCAATTAATTAACAGGCACTGAAAGAACTTTAACAAAGGAGATGAGTGATAGGACTCTGAAGGGAACAAGAGGCACTTTTATTTTACATTGCAGCACATTCTTTCTTTTTCCCAGTACTGTTTGGAAATTATATTTTTGGTGAAATCCTGCAAGAATACACTATTAAGACCAAATCTTTGACTTAATATAGATTTCAGACCTGGATGTTAGTGTATAACTGTGTAACTCAATTTTGTGTTTTTTTAAGTCAATTTTATTTTTTGTGGAAAAAGTTATGTCTGTACTTGTAGAGTCTACGAGGTGTCTGCTGAAACACACACAAACACACACATTTGAAGGCAATCAACAGAGGCATCAGTTTTACTGTTACACTTTGCCAAACTACACCCATTTAACAACAAAATCTTTCCTGAATAAAACTGTTGCTTAACTACGAGGCACATTCACTTTCTGGTGTCTCTCCTGAGAGACTGCCAGACAACTTGCCTGTTAATTCTGACTGTGATGGTGGTATTTCTGATTGTCACCCTGCCATGAACACAGCTGAGACCCACCAATTCATCACTTGAGGACCAGAGACTAGTCAGTGCAAAAAAAGCCTAGGTTTTGCTTGGTATTTCTTGTTGGCCAAGGTACAGACCTCACAAAACAAGGGAATTTTTTTACAAAGTTGACAAAAATTCCACTTTCTACCAAAAAAAAAAAAAAAAGTCACTCGCTGTAGGAATGTCTTTTGACAGATTTCCTCATACAAAAATTTGGAATTTTTTGTGGTGATATTTTCTAAATGAATATAGTATTTTCTAGATTTTCTCTATTTCTGTTTCTCTGACATAGGCTAAACTGTTTTTTTTTTTTTAGTTTACATTGTTTTCTAAGAACAAAAAAATATTCCAACGAATTATGAATTTTAAATGCTTTTTTGGCTTTGAGATATTTTGACTTTCCAGCCTGAATTGCCTTTGAAATCTAAAAGATATTAATTAGATGGAAAAGTTGTTTTCCACACAGAAATACAGACCCAAATATCCATTAAGCATGATGCAACTCAGCTCTTTTCTCAAGATGTACAAATGAGGCTTGTCACCAGAGAGAAGTGAATGAGAACTTGTTTTTTCATCTTGCTTGAGCAGTGTCAAATTCATCAGGGGGTCGTGAATATCAGTTTTTCTGTAATCATGCTCCAGTTCAGTTACACCAACTGTACAAACTCGCTTCCTAAATCAAAGTTCGGATGGGTTACTTCTCGAGAACAGTCAAACTTTTTGTCCATTTGAAGAGCTGTTGATTGGTGGGAATCAGTAGACAGTCTTACCAGAACTACACAAAACATGATTTTTTCAAAACCACTTTTCACAATTTAATTCTTGTTGTTTTCTTGGTCAAATTTCAAAGCATGGTGACATTGCCAGTGAGTTTGGAACAATTACTAAATATAAAGACTTAATTTTTCAGCATATGGATCTAGAGCACAATTCTCAAAGTGTTTTGTATTCAAGGTAAATTTTCTTCGCTTTGGATATTGAAATAATTAGAAACGTGCATAATTTATAGTTCAACATGTAGGCAAATATCTTCAAGATCAACATCTCGTGTATACTCTTTTCTCCAAGATGGATCATCTATAAATAATGATTATTTTCACTAGTTTGTTCATTTCAAACACTTTGCCTGCTGCAAGAATTAATATAATTAAAAGTATGCTGTGCATAAAGAACTTACTGTATTTACAGGAGATTCTTGGACTATCTGGATGAACTAGAAAAGGGTATTAGTTCCCATTAATGCCACAATTTTGTATCAAATTAATTTAATTTAAAAAATGCAACATTTTGTTTATATTTAGGGGGGTTTGTTCCCTGTTTTTGTTAGTTGTGCTTTTAAATTCATGTGTTCTGACAATATTGGTAATTATTTGAGAAATTGGTTAAAACATAGATAAGAAATAAGAATGCTATACAAAATAGTTGGAAGGTACCACACATGTATTTATTTGAATGATTAAAGAAAATATGCCCTCAGGAACAAAAAGGACTCTTTGGAATTTTTTTTGAGGAAACATACTTTATCGTAAAAATTTAAAATTCAGTGGAGCAATCTGCTTGTATTGGAAGTCCTGTAGTGATGAAATTGATGCTGTGCTTCGTGAAGAATGTTCTCTACTTCTGTAAATATCTAGGACATACATTGAGCTTGGGGGAATGAAAACAAAGCAATTCACATTCTTCGGTGTTAAGTCATATGCATGCCTTAATGGTGCTTTCTAGACCATGACAGCCTCAAAGCAACGCAATAAAAAAGAGAATAGTTCACTCTTTTGCTGGGGTTAACATTTCATGAGTTATCTAGAATTGCTTATCAAAAAGAAAGAACCTTGATTACCAGAGGTAGATAATGCAGTATTTTTCAGCCAGTGTGAATGTTACAGAGCAGCTGGGGATGATGAATCAACACATTTGTGTAAAAAAAAATATTAAAAAAAAACCAAAGTGAAAGTGCTTCAGGTCCTGGGATTTTAGCTGGTAAATGGAAAAGCCCTGACATTTTTGTATTGCATATTCTACAGTGTTAAGATTAATCAAAAACACATTTTCTGTTCCAAGTAAAATTACATTTTATATGTATTGCTACTCTTCTGGTTCATTCTTTTCTCTATGATTTAGCAGTGGCTTTAAGCTACCCTGACTTTCTGTTGAGCCTTCGATATGACAGTGATCTTATTCACATAATGTTGTAACTGTGTTCCTTCATCCCCTTCCATTAAAAAAGTCTTACTGATGCCGTTCATGTTATACAGGTGATCTCACAGACAAGTCTTCTATTCTTGTGCTATTTCTGTTTGTGTGGTTGTGTGAGGGTGGCTGAGAAGAGACAGATATTTATTCCTGGGCTAATTGGCTACTGACAAATTACAGGTTCCTATTAGCAAAGAAGCCAATAATGGAAGTTTACAGAAGTCGCAAAGCAAATCTAGAAGCCATTTCGTTGACACTTCTCAGATTAAAGGCACACTTATTGTGAATGTGACCCTGGCAGTAGTTCTAGGAAACACGGTAGCTCATACATCAGGGAAACCTCTCTTGGTGTTACTCACATGGCAGGGCTTTTGTTCTCCTTTAGGTGAAAAATACCTATGCTACAGAAAATGGTAGTGGTAAGAGTTGGATGCCATTGGCCTAGTTTCTGTTGGTACTTCCAAAAACTGTTTGTTCTACTGAATATGGCATACTACATAGGTATCGTGTCAGGGATTTTCTGGAAAATAATCAATATAAACAATGAATTATCTCACTAGAGATAAAATGGACAGCTCTGTAAGTAAACCATTAGCTTTTGTAGGAAGTTTTTGAGAAGTCCAGGTTCAAGGTTTCCCAGGTTCTTGGTCAGACAGGACTTTACAAATGTGTGACTGATAAGGATCCTTGGGTGCATGTGCTGGGCAGAAGTGTCCTCGTCCCACACTGACTGCTGAACATGCAATCCTCGACTGTCTCTGTGTTTCTCTTGACTCTGACCCCTGTACTCCAATGTATGTATTGTGTTGACAGTGAAGTTAATTTATAACGCAGAACATAGAAGTCTTTGCTGGGAAGCAATCTTTGAATTTTGAGGAAAACACAATTCCAGCAGAGTTTTGTTCATCCACAGCTGTTTGATAAATCAGTTTTAGAAGTGGCAATAGATCACTTGACCCATCTAGTCTCTTTGGTGATTGCTCCACCGGCAGATACCAGCAGCCTGTGCTCAGATTACCAGACAGGTTTCACCACAAAATTCAAATAAATAAACAGCTGAGAAACTAAAACACTGTCTTCTGAATTTCCAATTCTATGCAGGGAAATCAGTAATAATTAAATATGTTTAATTTTACTCTGAAACTAATTCTTTACAGGAATTAGTAAGCTATGACATTTAAAATATAAAGCCCAGCTTGAAATGAGTGTACTTGTGGAATGCATTTCTTTTCACGATCCCGCTAATGACTAATGCCATTTAAAATAGCTTTTTATATATAGATATATAAAATAGCTGAGCAGATAGGTTGCACTGTAAAACTAAGCCCAAAGTGTGCTAAATCATTGCTGAATTTGCTCTTTAGTATGGAACTTGAGCAAAGAGTGGACTGAAATGCTATAATGCAATACTTCATTTTTCCTGCAAAGTTTCATTCTATGCCTAGACGAAGTCTCCCTATTTCAAGCCTTTATCAGGATGGGATATTGTAATGAAATTCTGTCTCAGAGGGCAAATAAAGCACCACGGGGAATTAACTTCAGAGGCACTAAGCAGGAATGAAGCAAGGCCAAATGACTGACTGAATCTGCCTAAATTCTGGGTAAAAGAAAGAGAACAAAAAAAAAATTGAAAGTTGGACAGAGAGATTTAGAGACTGTTTCTTTAAAACATTAAAGATGTGACAGTCATAAAATAAACTGGTGGAAGAATAGGTGTTTAAATTACACCCTGTTTGGAAAAACAATGCTATAAATATTTTTTCATAAGTGTGTGGTAGAGCTATTGCTTGCACAGAATTAATTGTTTTGTCTTTGTTTAGATTTTCCACTTTTTTTAATGATCTGCCTTAGTGTTTTGTGTGGTTGACTACCCCAGAAAATTAGGAGTCCATTAGTGTCTAGGTTAAGTTATGTAGATTTGAAATGTTGGACGGGCAAGGGAAATTCATATCAGGGAATAGAATTTATTTTCAGATTACAGCTGAACAAAGTGTAGGAAGATAGGTTAAAAGCAAAGTTTATTTTTCTGTTCCAGGTGATTCAAATTTCATGGTGACTGTGGTGAAGAGTATGGTTGTTTTTAGACCCTTTACTGACTGTTGCATTCAGTGTCATCTTACTTGATGAAGCCTCTAGGGTATTTTCATAACAGCAGATATATTTTTTTCATGTTAATATTTTAATCTAAGCAAAACTTTGTTAAATAATAGGAAGAAAATATTTTTCTGTTTAGCTGATAGTTTTATCAGCTATAAAGTTGGATAGATGTTCATCTATCTCAACCATGTCCAAGAACAATGTCACATTTCCGATGAGCTAAGCAGTACATATTTTCAACAGATTTGAGATTAAATGATAGTATAGGGTCCTATATGACCGATTCTGGCTTTCCTTTATTTTGCTAGCCACACATCTTGTTTTTAAGTCAATGTACGTGCAAGGAATGGAACAAAAATGCAGCCAAGGCCAAAGTACTTCCAATCCTTAGAAAATCCTCAATTTTTTCCAATGGGCTTTGAAGAATAGCCTATTGCACACCAAATAAACCTTTTAAGCCCCACTAAAGAGTTACTGCTGTCTAATCTAAGCCTTGCTCTGTTGTTGTGTTTAGAATATGTCTTCTAATTCACTGGAGAATGTCTCCAACATACAGAACGCATCTACCTAATGAGATACACTGTCATTGTCACAGAGGACGCGTATTTCGGTGCAGCAGGACAAAGATGAATACAGGAATTATTGCAATAGCTTTCCAAGCATATCTCACTAAAAGAAATAGAAGTGTTGTAAGGATACACTGGCAGTTAAGTACTCATCATTATTGATGGCTTTAATACTTGGAGTTGTTACATGGCCATCGGGGAATAAGCAAGTCTGCTGCTAGGTTTCTCTATGCGACACATGTGGATTTAGCTTAAGATCTAGTTGTGCAGTTTGACAAAATGGAAGCTTCTTAATTGAAGCTTTGGATCCTGAAAGCCTCCGATCAGTTGTCGATCTCAGTTCATTAGCAGTTCTGTTTCATGTGAGAGTTTTCAAAACAGCTACATTTACACATTTTTATGGCTGTAATTGCTTCCATCTGATCAGCTCAACACCTAAATCTTACTTAAGCCCAATCAGGAATCTGAAGCTGTATGCTACTCTGCAGGGATCCTTGACAAGTCCTAATGGGCGTGATAGCTTCGGAGTGAGTTGAATGTGTGCAGGCACCACTCTGCAGTTGTGGTTGTTCTGTATGAAATTGCCGCAGCAGGAGGAGAGAGGAGGTTTGCTGTGCTTTATCCTCAAATACAAACTAGAGAAAGAGTCTTGGGAACAGGGTCCAGATTCTGAGACTTCTCTTTTTCACACATCTTCAGTTCTTTTCAGCAATATGTCATAATGTCACTGAGAGGAGCATAGGTAGCTCTTTCAACTTTGTGCATTGCCTGACATTAAATATTCTCGTAGGAGGCTTAGAGACATTGGTTTAAGCTCCTTCAGGCTGAGAAAGGCACTGGGTCTCAGTCTTCTAGTGCCTAAGCAAATGCTTTTCATTGTGAGGTATTATTTATGTGGTGATTACTTTCTATTTTCAGGTTGTGATCAAAAATGGCTTAGTTTGGGCTTTGGCTACTGAGTGTGCCTGTACTACTGTGCCTGCAGAAAGAGATCTTGAGCAAACAGTAACACTGATAAAATGGCACAAAATTGTATCATATGGGGCAAATTTTTTTTCATAACTCCAGTGGCTAAGAAACTTCATCTAAAAATATAAATGCATCAATAATGCTTTAAATTTTAAATCACGAGGAATATTGATGTCATTGGTTTTAGTGACTATTTTGTACATAAAACATAAATTCGTGTATAGCTGAATCCCATAATATTCTCATTATTGACTGAATGGTAATTAATTTAAATATTACCCTTACAATCTCTATGTAATCAATGCAATCTACACAGGGTATTTAGTGTTGATCCTCTGGCTCACAAAGCATGTGGTGGTTTTGAAACAGAAAGAAGATATGGCTGTACTTGCTGGAACTCCAGTCTTCACTGAGGTTGTATTTCTGCAGTTGAGGCGGAGGTGCTCTCTGAAGGTATTGTGTTGGGTTGACCTTGGCCGGCTGCTGCAGGCACCCCCAGCCACGCTCTTGCTCCCCCCCTCAGGATGGGCTGGGAAAATAAGATGGAAAAGCTCATGGGTAGAGATAAGGACAGGGAGATCACTGACCAGTTACTGTCGTGGGCAAAACAGGCTCGACTTGAGGAAAATTGATTTAATTTGTTGCTAATTAAAATAGATTTGGATGGTGAGAAACAATGTCAAAAACTAAAACACCTTCCCTCCATTCCCCCTTTTTCCCAGGCTCAACTTCAATCCTTCCTTCCCAACTCCCCTACCTCTTCCCCACCACCTCCAAATGGTGCAGGGGGGTGGGGGTGGTGGGTTACAGTCAGTCCATAACACTTCATCTCTGCCAATCCTTCCTCCTCACACTTTTCCCTGCTCCAGCATGGGTCCTCCCCACGGGCTGCAGTCCTTCACGAACGGCTCCAGTGTGGGTCCTTCCTGTGGGCTGCAGTCCTTCTGGATAAACCTGCTGCAGTGTGGGTCCTCCAAGGGCTGCAAGGGGATCCCTGGTTGGGCGCCCTGAGCACCTCCTTCCCTCCTGCTGCTCTCCCCTTGGTATCTGCAGGGCTGTTTTTCACATGCCAGGCAGCGTTTTGCCCTTTCTTACCCAGGCTTTTCCCAAGGTGCCACCACCATGGCTGAAGGGCTCAGTCATGCCCTGCGGTGGGTCAGTTGGAGCCGGCTGGAATCGGCTGTGTCCGGCATGGGGCAGCCCCGGCTGCCTCTCACAGGGGCCGCCCCACAGCTCCCCTGCCAGTGCCTGGGCACTTGCACCCAGTACAGTTATGTATATTTTAAATCTCACTAAAAGTAGCTAGGATAGATATCCTTTTAAAGTTGCTTTTGTGAAAATCCTCGTGAATCATTCTTGATCATCTTTCCTGTTCACAGCACCCAGGGCAGGTAGCACAGGTGCAGTTGTGTGCAATGCTGAACACTATGGCTTACCTCACGGTTCACATTTTTGTACTCTAATGTTAGAATGGAGTACAATTTGAGGTTTGAATTTTAAAAGTACTGCTGAGCTGCTTGGGAGAAAGTCACTAGATGTGATGTGACCTGTTCCTGAAGAGGTTTCTAAGAGTGATACGCAAGAAATATTTTCATTTCCTGGAGCTATTAAGAGGGAAAACCTGACATCTGATGACAAGCACTGAAAGATTGCCATAACACAAGCTCAAGTAGAAGGTGAATGCAAGTTGTGACTAAAATTTACTAATCTGCTTACCATTTTTTTCTCAGTTCTTCAATACAAATTATTATTATTATTATTATTATTTTTTTTTTTTTTTTTTTCTCAAAAGAGTCAATAGCTTGCTGCTGCCTTGTGATGTGTGGCTGTCTTGTGACACTGGCAGCAGTCTGAAGATACTCTTTTGCTGTAGATGAGAGTATACGTGTATGATGATTCATGACGTAGATATTCAACTCTTTGCACCTAGGAGAAGTCTGGAGAAGGAATCTGGTGTAGTTAATGTGGAGAAATACATGGAAAAGGTAGAAAGGACTGTTAGAATATCAAGTTTGTCCTACAGGTATTGTAGTTCATTTTGGAAATAGATCATCTAAAAAAGATGTGATGATGCTTTAGAAACTGCCACAGATTAAAAAAAATATGCAGAAAAATACACAATACTGGGCATATTGTAGAAATAATGTGTGAAGCGGATGGGGGTAGGGAATGTAATTAAATGTAGACCACTTGCAGATCACATGTAATAACTTGCATGTGGGATTGGTATTAGCGTCTGTAGGGTCCTGACCTTGCTGAACAGAAGTGGAAGGACAGAGACGAGAAAGAGGGTGATTTGAATGAAGAGGAGTGAGAACATGGCACAAGAAAAGTGAGACAGAAGAGGGTATGAAACCCAATGACAGGCTAACTGTGCAGGGGACCACGGCAGACGGTGCTGTTAAAGAGTGAAAGACGGAGGAGGCAGAAGGTGCCTGGAAGGGGGCAAACAGATAATCTTATGACAACACTTTCCTCTGCAATTCTTAAAAATGACCAAATTATTCTAAGCCTCTGGATTCCTGAGGTATTCTAGGCAGCAAAACCTTTATTTCCATAGAATAAATTATGTTCTGCCTTTTGTGACAGGTGTATAAAAAAGATAACAGCCTACTTCTGCTGCAAGTTATTCAATTAGCAGAAATGGTAGAGAACTGCTCTGGGATCTGAAATTGTCAATTCAGCTAATGAACCGTGTAGGTGTTCAGGTTGGTTCCATGTGACTTGTGTAGGAGAGAGCATCTTTTTAGCTGTTGCATTTTTTTAATTAGAAAGTTTCACTAATGAGCACGTTAAAAGGGCATTTAAGTCAAGAATCAAGTTAAGAAATGCCAGCATCAGAGTGTGCCAGTGGCATATTTGATGGGGTAGGTCACAGAGTCAGCCTCCACTTTAACTGGTAGTTGACTCATTAATAGATTTTTCTTGAAGAAAAGTGAGTTTTCAGTTTTAAAAAAAACAACCTCTCATGGTCTTTTAGAACAAAGACTATCAAAACTTCAGCAAAAATATTACCATATCCTGGTTTTGTGACTGCCCCAATCCTGGTAGTGTTTCTTATGGCCCTTCTGTTTTCTGCAGAACCTGCAGATCTCCATGGCTTCCCACCACACTGCTGCTCCTTGCCAGGCTCTCTCTTTTCCTTACCACTGCTCCGGTAATCCTGCCTCTGCTTGAATTATAAAAGTGAAGAAGATAAAACTCTACTGAGAACTGGACAGGTTAAAGGAACCAAGAGACTCAGCACTGAAATTTTAGGGTAGACAGTGAAGAGTTGCATGGTCTGGATTGAACTTCTTCATCTAAATGGGGCATGCTATAACCCAAGGGATCAGTTTAGAGAAGGCTTGGAGAAGCCGAGCAAAGACTTTTCTGAGTCGTGTTTCTACGCCTCTCTTATTTCATGGGATATTTTGCACATTTACATCAGTTAACTTCATCAGTTTCTTCTGGCATAAAAGAACTCCCACCCCCAGTATGTAGGGCTCCTCCTTTTACTTTCATTTCTCATTTCAGTCACTCCATGATGGAGCCAGCCTGCTGCCTTTTAGTTCCTACTGCTCTCCACAAAGCAGACTTTATTTTCTTTTATGTGTTATCTTATATTGCAGAACATCAAAAACTGAATCACAGTTTTATCTTGGTCCACTTACTATTGGCTACCCTACTATACAACTATTCTTTGCAGTATTTTTCAAGTGCCTTTTCCAGCACAGACTTAAACTTGGCTTTGATACTCCTTAAGTAACTATAATATCTTCTTGCTGTTGATCTGTCCTATAGCCAAAAATGGGTTTGGGTGAGTTGTTTCTTCTTCTGAAACAGAATGGATGAATTCAAATGCAAATCTTGCCTTCAATCAAATCAGATCAAAATCTTATCTTCCCATGAGTCAGAGGATATTTTGTACATCAAGTATTAAGGCTGATTTTTACTTCATACCTTATTTCAATGCCCCGATCCAAACTTCAGTGTAATAAATTTTATTACAAAATCTGGATCCCGTTCCAGTAATAGTATATTGTCTGCTTTTTAAAGATTATCACCCTGGGCTCCATTCATTTGTTTGTTTTTATTTCTAACGCCCTAGGCAGAAAATAGGTAAGCACATTTGGAAAGGATTTAAAATGCAGCATGTATAAAATGGTATTATCACTGAACCATGGAAAAACAAAGAATGGTTTCCAAATTATACACAAATTATATTTCTTTGATTGTAATCAGAAGAGTCTGTCATTTATGAGGATTCTTTTAGGGAGCATTAGGAGGGCAATAAATACCATCCAAGCATCAGAAAACATCCTTAGCTATCTTTTAGTTATTGCACTTAACCATTATATTGGCAGTATCTGTATTACATGTGACAGACAGCTTCAATGGGCAAAAAGAATGTAATCCACTTTTTCATTATTCAGACCAATAATGCAATGCTGTTCTTTAGAGACACTCTCATAAAACTTTAGTTTCTGACACAAATGGTATTAGAGGGGTGAGCTAGACTTCTAAACTATGGCAGTCTGGTGATAAGAATATACAATGTGGCTCAAATAGAATAATATCTCTAGCACAATGAGAGGGAAGTATATATTTTACAAATGCAAAAGCCAGCAAGAAAATGAGAAGTGGGTTCTTATCTTCATTATCTCCTCAGTTGGAATTGTGGCCATTAGGTATGTCTAAAGGGATGGATCTGCAAACAGTGTGAGTACTGTACCCTCTACTCCCATGTGTAGTGTTGCATGTATTCCCTTTTGATATTTAGGAGACACTTTGTGCCCCACCCCCCACCCCGGCCTTGAAATTGTGCCTTACCTTCTTCTACTTTTCTGTAAGACCAGCGGTAAGCAGGAATAACTGCAGCGAGATCCTGTGACACTTTTGCTTTACATAGTCCAGGAAATATTATGCACACGGTAACTGCTGCATTTCTGGCCTCTTCAGGAACCCCATTCATTCTGCTACCTGTTTCTGCTTAGATGCATCTCCAGTTTCCTCTGGCTCCAGTTCTTTGGGGTGCTCCTGCTCTCCAGGCTGTGACTCTTCATGCCCTACCATGTGAGGAGTTTAATGGGCTGGCAAAGCATAAAAATAATTCAAAATGCTTGTTTTGTAGAGTACATAGGTGAGGGTGTTAGTTAAGCTCTGCCTTGAAGGTCTCCCTTCTCTTGGATCACATTCCACCTTCTTCTCAGAGCAAGAACTGGGAGAAGGGATAGTGCATCCTTCCTAGTTACAGCTGCTTTCTGCCCAGACCTAAAGCCTCTGAGGGCCGATGTAGGATGATATTGAGGCAGCTTTCAAAATCCTACATGTGCTTATGGTGCAAAAGCTGCAGCAGCGCAATGTGGGAAGGTCGCTTGTAAGCACCCTGTCTTGCCTCAGGAGGTCCTTTGGAGCACCACCACCCCCAGAGCATCTCAGGTGACAACTCTGCTGGTGCATGTGGGAGTGTGCATGTGACTGCTTCTCACTTTCCTTGCAATCTCCCCCAAATAGTTTCAGTACATCATAATCGTTGTATGTGTCACACATTTTACACTTACAGCCTGACACCTAGGACTTTCATGGCAAATCTTTTGTTAGGATTTTCATCTTCTAGCCAAGCTGTTTCCCTCTGCCTACGAAGCAGGCGCAAAAAGCAGTTTTGACTTCTGTTTCCACGTGTAGACATTTATATAAGCAGCTGAGTGTTGAAGGGTAGCAATCAACTTGCAGCTTTCTTTGGCTCCATGTATAGTCCTTCAGCGCTTCTCACTTTGGAAGCCAGAGATTTCCTTGTCATGTTAAGGGTCACCTTCGGAGGTCAGCCACTTTGATGAAAAAGAATGTAACAATCAGAGCTGCATGTAGTGTTTGATTCACCATTCAAAACATATCAAGTCCAATTTCATACTTAATGTAATGGACAATTTCACCTTCTCATACAATATTTTTTATGTGACTTTTTTTTTTTTTACTGTTATTAAGGTGGCAGCAAATAGGTCCCTTCTGTTTTTATCTGTACAATTTAATTCTTAGACTTTCAAAGGTTTCAGTCTTTGAATGGTGCCATAGTCTGGAATCAAGTTGTAATGTTTAATGGCACACATGTGTCATTCTTTGCAGGGTCACAGCTGAGGCCCAATTTCAGCACAGCCTGATTGCAGGTAATTTCTTTCGGTTCCGTCATTGTCTCTTTATAAGGATGCACCCAGGTATTTATGCAGAAGCCATTTTAAATAGTTTGTTCTAGGGAAGCTGTATTTGAAGTAGTTAGAGGATTAGCCACACAGGGATATATTTTTCTAGCTTATGAGTTTAACATAAGTTGGATACTTAGTGTTATATCCTGTTTTATACAAGAATTCTTACCTGGGAGAAGGAAAGGAATCCTAGTACTGTGCCGGGTGCTGCACTCCATGAAGGTATCAGATGCACAGGTAAGGGTAATGTCCCTTGTGTTTGGGAAATGTGCTGTGTCTTTTTCACTGTAATTTAATTGTATCCAGTTGGATAGCAATGCCAGTGGATTTACTGTTGCTCTCATTTGTTTGCTTGGAAAGGTTTGTGGAAAAGGCAGTTTTGGCTCAGTGTGACAACAGACATGTGGACCAGCTGTCCTGTACATAAGCACCCACTGATTTGGCTTTGAAAGAAAAATCTTGGGCAAAGAAAAAGGTGAGGAAATGCCAGTTATGGCACCGTGCATGCAAGTTGTGGAGACGTGTGGAAGTTGTGGAAAGGAAGTGTTGCTAGGGAGCATTGAAGTCAGTCTCTGAGTACCTGACTGGAATGGTAGCTGGAGTTAGTTGGTAGTCCTCCTACAAAGAGATAATTTTAATTTTACACTTGTGGACTGCCCTCGTGCTGTTTGCCTAATGTGTGCCCCATAAAGTACCATCCAGCCGGCAGCCACGTACTGGAACCAAAAATGAAGCCACGGTAAGGCTGCTGCATGTGTTCCTGTGTGTTCCTTCTCTGTGTCTGATGCCAAGCCTTCCAGAGGAAGGGAGGGTCAGAAAAACTTTTCATCAGGCAAGGCCTGGACTGAAAACCAGAAAAAGAACAAGTAAGGGCCAAATGCAACAGCAAACAGATGGCTGTACCTGGAACCTGTTACTTAGCATCTGAAACTCCATATCCTCTGAGCAGGATAAATCTGTGCAACACATTCAGGAAGCAGGCAGGTCCACTCGGTACGCTAGCTCTTGGCAAACTGCGTTATGAGCGCAGGGAGGGAATTTAGCAGAGTGAAGCTTCCACTCCCCAAATACATTCTACCATCTTCCTCTTAGTGGAGATAGTAAGGTAGCTGCACAAGTTTAAGTGTCACATCTCTAAAACTTTTGTACACCATAAAAGCAATAGGCTAGAATTTCTTCCTTTATCAGTATAGATTGCATCAGTGTAGAGGATTTGTTTTGTCTAGCTTTTTTTTCCTAGAGTATTTTCCTTTCAGCCACCAAATTAAAAGGTAAAAATTTTGTAGTTCAAAAGCTGTAGTTTTACTTACCTCATGGCTAAAGTATTTACATTTTCACCAGAGGACAAATGATCAAAACAGTATAGTAAAGGCTCTTGTAAGATATGTTTTCTCTTACATACGAAATGCTGTAGGTCAATCTTGTGGCAAAACATAGTGAAAATTAACTAATGGTTAATCAACTAAAAAGTTTAATTAACCTATTAACTAATTAACATTCAACACTTAATTTTCATAAAGGATTTTTTTTGCTGTATCCATATTATGGCGAAGCTATTTCATGATACACTGAGGAGTCCTACTTTCTTAGAATAACTGATTAATAAGGCAGTCATAATACTGTGGATTTATAAGCCATACTTCATAGTGGAAGTATATTTATTTCTGCATATATATTGCACACAGCTAACTCACAATTCCCTCTTCCCCCCCCCCCCCCCCCCCCCCCCCAAAGGTAGAACAATATCTTACAAGGTACTGTATTTTCAAAACAAAGAAGCCTGTTGTATGATTGACGTTTTCTGGAAAAGTTAAAAATAAATGTTTCAAATATAGGAGCTAGTTTTTGTCTTACCTTTATAGGTAAGGTCTCTTTGGATGTTCAAAAATAAGATGCAAATAGAGCTACAGAAAGATATCAAATGCAATCTAAGGTAAATCACTGTACTGTATTATTTTGTGTTTAAAAATGAGACTTTTATTTATAACGAGAGGAACAAAACTGGACCCTGTAATTTCCAAAGATGTTCTTTGTTCCCAAAAGCTGTCTTCCACTATCTGAATAATCTGCATCTTTTTCCTCTCTCCATGAATTCTCAAAATCTATTTGGACCTTTCTGAAAAAAAGCAACTTACATGTTTGAATAGGAAACACACAAACATGAAGATTTAACACTATACCCATATAGTTTTCTGTAAAACTGCAGTCCTAGGAGTGCAGTACAGCTCTGGTTTACATTCTGATTTTTTGATAGGAAATTCATTTATTGAAATGAAAATAAAACATTTCAGTCATACCAAATTGAAAATATAATCATGTATCTCAATCTGTGAAGTGTTACGGGGGGTCTAATCAGAAAGTATTATGTAATAAGCTTAAGTGCATTGCTGCTGATATTTTCCTTGTCAGTGCCTCTGATTTAATTTCTGTATTTGATTAAGAAGGACAACGATGTAGGGACTGGTATCATTTAGGAAAAAATGAAAGGATGAATATTCTTATGAGAAAAAAATACCTTACTTTTAAAACTTTTATCTGCCCTGCTTATTTAAAATATTATCCTATATTCTGACCTATCACTCTGCCTTGGCCTAAATGTACATAATTTCAGATCTGTATGATTGCATTAAAGAAATAGGAAACACATAGAATTATTTTAGTTTAAGTAGTTGTTGGCCTGGTTCCTACATTAAACTTATTTCTGCAGCTAAAGATTTGCTTGTCTGAGGGAGAATTTCCAACATCCAGCAGATAATTAAGGGCTTGGTTTTTGTTGACTGTCAAAATCAATTGAGTGCTTAATTGTCCTAATAATCTAAATTTTGTGAATTGAAAATTACGATTTTAGTGAGAAGTCTATGAAAATATATATTTCATACATGTCCACTTTCCATTACGTTACTTATGAAGACAGGACTCCCTAGATAGTGGAGAAACCTAGATAAGATAGTGATTCTAGAAGACTTAAGGCGATTATAAATACTACCCACCGGTACAAACCCTACCGTCATTTTATTTCCATCTCCTCTTGGGTCCAGACAAGCGGTGTGTCTGCCCCACACTCTCCCGTGGTTCACAGCGGGAGCTGTTAGGCAAGGGGCAGTGCGAGACTGACGGGTATGTATTTGCATGGTACTGCACTTGACTCCTCACCTTCCTGGTGGCAAGGTCCCTGGGGATGGCAGAGCACCAACTTGGAGAGATGTTCCTGATTTTCGGGGTATGGTGTAAAGACGCTTAGTCTGGCCACGTGTTGGGCCAGCTTGGCCTGGCAGAGCTGTAGCATCACGTCCGTGAGATAACGTGATCGTGCTCTTTCTTGAGCTGGGAGCAGCAGGGCAGCATGCTGGGTCACACAGCAGCTGGAAACTCTGTTGGGCTGGAGTT
This sequence comes from Fregata magnificens, assembly GCA_013389945.1. Lineage (NCBI taxonomy): Eukaryota > Metazoa > Chordata > Aves > Suliformes > Fregatidae > Fregata > Fregata magnificens. The sequence goes on along the minus strand of WAAD01038331.1, from coordinate 48,034 downwards.
AACCCTGTATTTCAAAGGTGGATAATTTACGGACGGAGTAATGCAGCCGTAGCTAATTGAGAACTTTAATTTTAGTTATTGCAAACCTGAAACAAGATTGAGACTTTTGACTCTTTAAGAAAGGAAAGAAACTTACTGCTTGAAATGGTAACCAAGCAAAGCAAATACCCTTGGAGCTGTTGCTGTAGACAGGCCTAGAAAGGACTCTCCACAGAAGAGCTTTATGAACTTTTCTTGCTACTCAGTATAATTTTCAAATGCCTGATTTCATCTCAATTGCTGCACTCCCATCTATTTATCTAACTGCTCTTCACAGGAAATAATTACTATGTCTTTTTTCTCCCCCAAATTGCTATTACCTTATTGCTGAGAGGTAGTCTGGTATTTCTAATAGTTTCCAACTCTAAGAAATACTAGGAAAAATATATACATACATACATACATACAAACAAACTTTAAGTTTTGTGTATCTAATTTTCTTTCTTGTGAACGTAGTTAATAACCTGGCCATTGCACCAAGGAGATTACGGACCTGATCAAATATCCACAGACTTCAGTATAAATATCTGCATTGGACTAAGTGGATAAAAAGAATAAAATCCAGAGGGCAGTAAGCTAGTGCCAGCAGCTTTTAATTATGAGATGGACTGCAAAACCTGTTCTGAAACCAGAACTACTTCTCTGTCTTGCACTATAAGCATTTGTTTCAAGAGAATCCAAGAGGTTCAAAGCAATACATGACCCTATATTAAAGAGGAAAAGATGGTCAAACTGAAAACATGTAAAGAGTTATCCCTGTTGTGCAAGTTGCTGTGTGTGATATGGTCAAGTGGTGTGCTTTGTGTTGGTTATAGAGTTGTTCGTAGTCAGGAGGGCAGGTGATTTTTGAAAGGCGCATATGCGTGTTACAGAAGAGTTCGCTAAAAGGAAAAAAACCAGACTGGCTGTTGGTGGCTACCTGGAAACAGAAAATCAGACTCCTTCATAGCATGTGGCAACAATTGAGCTTGAGGCACTGTGGGTTCATCAGTAGCGCATAGCAGTTACTGAACAAGAATATACGGCACTCAAGTATCGTCATAGTATTGTGTTGCTGACAGGAATCTCAAGAAACATTCCCAGCTTGATGTCATTTGTAAGTTTAATAAACTTACTTTCTACTCTGTCATCTGGGCCGCTGCTGAGAATATTGAATAGGACTAGACCCAGAAGGATCCCTCTGACACCTTTCTTTGCACATCCTCCCACATACATCACATTGAGAAGCACAACTGCTGCTAACAGAGGCCCTCCGATGTTCCTTCTGTGTGCCCGTGCAAAATCGTCACATCAGTGGCTGAGTGCTTTTCATTATAAATCTGACTAATTTTTGTTTATGCTTTCCAAAACCCTTTAGAGATAACATCCATTTTCATTTAACTGTATTTAATACTTAAAATGGATGCTAGGTGAAAGGAAAACCATGGTCTCGAATTGCATCTTTGTTCAATGCATGTTACGATTGTAAATGTAAATAGATTTTGAGAGTTCAGAGATAACTCTGATATTGGGTTTGATTTAAAGCCTTTAAGGCCCTGAGAAATTATGTTTGAAGGAAAGAATACATGTAAGTGTGTATATGTATGTGTACTTTTCTTTAGCGAGCTAAGGCAAATTTGAGCTTAAACCTCTTTGCTGTTTTCATTAAACATCTATGACTTCGTCTTTTTAAATAAGGAAAAAATGGCTATACTGGAGGGGGGTCCAATTGTTGTTCAAAGTTCTTTTTAATTTGAAGCTGTCATGAGGAAGAAATAGAAGCATCACTGTAAATGAAGTCTGTGATGGTTGTCAGCAGGCTGGAATCTCAGCTGGCATAATTCAGAATACAGCTCTAGATTGAATTTCTGTCAGTTTACGTTGTCAGAGACCTCCCTCAAATACTGAAAAAGACCTGAGAGTACCTGTTTTCTCACCAGGGGAAAATTGTGTTGATTTTATACTTTTGTAAGAGCATATGTCTTTCTATTTAAGTCAGAGTTTTACCGTGAGTGTATCTGGCTATGTCAACCTAAGGTATACATATTATGTTTAATATTTGCCAGCACCCATAATGGCAGTATGATTTCCTTGCACAGTAAAATAACTGAAATCTCTCAGATACACTGGTTTTCATGGTTATTAAATGGTGACTTTTTAACAGCAACTGTAATTTCAAAATTCACAGCTTTATGAAAAATAACTGCTAAATATATGTTATGTACAGTAAGTTAAATAATTTTACAGTATTATGGTGAATATATGCAGAGAATAAAGACTACAACAGGAGATGTGCTAAGCAAATATTTAAAAGCACATTATGATGAATAATAAATAATACATAGTAGTATTGAATATTTCCAAAACTCATATGTGACTAGACTTAAGTGAACTCTTTCAAAATCTTCATCTAAAGAATAAGTCTGTATTCTTTTCGTTGACTTAATAGTTCACGGAATTTTCTAGCATTTTTATAAATAAGCCATCATCTCAGTTTTTCTTTCCAATTTTTTCTCATCAGCATAATTTTCACAGCCTGCATGATCTTTAGAAGTAAATTGTTACATTTCAGTCCTTGAGCCAATGCACTATGTTTTTTCCTCCTACCGTTATTTTTTTTGCCACACTTATAGATTTATGGCATCCGAATGTGTGCTGCCAGTTTCCACGCATTTCTGTAAGACACACATACATGTCTGTCTGTTTTCCCTCCTGCATCTGACTTTATTTTTAACTTTGTAATTTTAATCTTCTATTTGTTCTTAAAATCTCAAGATGGGACTGGTACTACAGCGGTAATATTTCTGGCTCCCTTAGAAGCAGTTAAAAAAAAAGAAAAGTTCAGAGCTTATTTAGGGCTGTGTTTCCGGTGACTGCATGCAGACTTAAGAACTAGAACAGTGCCCGAGCTGCTTTGTGTTACCTGAAACCAGTCGGTTCCTTCAGCTCCAGTGCTGCCTCCTCGACTTCAGAGAGCTACACGGTCCCTTTCTTGTAGCTGCTTTTCCTTCCCTATGGCTTTGGTGAAGCTTCCACAGTGCAAAGGCATTGCCATCTTCAAGCTGTCAGCTTCATTTTTTTCGAGGCATAAATGGCAACAGTTAAAGCTAGAAGCTAAGAGAGAGCTCACATACGGGTGTATGACATGCAAGGTTATCTGACAATTACCAAAAAACAATTCAGAAACATCTGTCTGTTGTGTGATAAAAGCAACGTTTCTTGAGCCATCTGTCTGCTTTTGGATTAGCTTTAGATTGTGGAAATAACCTGCCTTTGGTTAAGGTGATGGGGTTATTTTTCCTTATTACACCTGTGACTAAAATTATAGATTGATTTAATATAATATATAATGATTCTGAAAGAGAAATATGTTTGTCTTAGACTAGAAATAATGGAATAGATTCAAGGAGCATTTCAGTGGTGAATGTCTTCTAGGGTTTTTTGGGGTTTTTTTCTTTAGTATTTTGGAACGTTTTTACTGCCAGACTTGGGGAATAGTCAAAGCAAATACTATTTCATCAAAATTTGTTTGCTTAGTAGGAATTCAAAATTATCTGGCAGGTATTTATTTCCTGCAGGGTTTTTTTGTTGTCATTGTTTTGGGTTTTTTGTTCCTGTTGTAGTATTGGTGAATAGGCTTTCTTTTGAGAAACTACTTTGTCCTGTTTTACCATTCTGAAGATGTCCGAATTCTTGCACATGTTACACAAGCGTCTCCTTTTATTTCCTCCACTGTTCATTGGAGTTGAAGCTCTGCTGGTCTGTCAAGAGGGTGATGAGAAGACATCTTTAAACAGAAGCAGCCAACGAGAATGAAAAGTGACAGCAAGTTGGGACTGTTGTCTCCCTGATGCAATGGAGGAGCAGTTATGTTTTGTTTCAATTCTAAAAGAGTAATGACCCCACTGAGAAGAGTCACCGCTGCTAACTATAACTGAGAGAAGCCCATAATGTACAAAAATGCTCTCAGCCCCATCGAGGAGTCGTTCTCTCATACCTACAGACAAGAGAAACAAAGCTGCAGTCAGCTCCTTTGTGGGTTCTCCCTGACCTTTTGAAATTATGCCTCTTCAGTAATCATTTTTGTTGTGCCCCACTGCTCTTAAATGGAGGGGAAGAGAAGAGGCCACAGATAAGGTCAGGATTTTTCTTCATGAGAATTTGGTATAAGTGTATTGTTCTGAGTAACAAATGGAATGTTATTAGAAATAACACTTTGATTTTCTGATTATTTTCTTAAATGTCTTTTTCTTACCATCCAAATGGCCAAAATGCAACTTCTGCTATGGCTTATGGCTACACTACTTTTTTTTTTCAGGGTTCTGGGTGACAGATGGAATTGCTGATGGGAATCTTATTTCTAATGAACTGCACTGCACCAAATATGTCCAGTTAATGCAAACTTCATCTGCTGTCTTTTTAAGCCAAAATTTTGCTATTCAGCTGTCTGATAAAGTACACTTAGAAGAATCTTCTGTTGTTTTACTGTAAAACAAGCAACTGCAGAGGTGAGAATTCAATGTCCGCATCACATAGCTGGTGAATGTATATATTTTTACAAGCCTTCTAGCAAATAGAGTTTTTCTTTTGTTATGGTGAAGCTGTTATAGTAAGTTCAAGTCAGTTTAGCGATTAAATGTTGCAGTACTTTTTGTTGTAAGAGGACTGTCTGCAAGATAGAAGAGATTAATTTGGCCTCAACTCAAGAACTGTGAAGATATAAGTAGGAATTTTATAGGATTTCCTTGCAAATGCCATTTGTTAAATGGTCTATTGAATAATTTGAAGTTGAGATTCATTCTTTGCAAATAATTTTTCCACTAATGTTTGTAACAGATTAATTTCAAATTTTTCTGCACAGTTTTATTGTTGCTGATATTAACAGGACATAGTAAGAGAATATTTGGGTTGGCTTCTGTTTGCAATCCATATCCCATGCGCTCATGAAGAATACACACCTAACACAGTGTTTCATAGAATAGGTTCTATCATCTCTCTATTATTTATCTAGTTTTTTTGGCATGATAGATATTCCTCCTTCACTTCCTGACAACATTTATCGCTGTTTCACTGGTCGACAGTGTGAAATTCTTAAATAGCAACCTAATGCCTACAAAGTCCCATGTTGACACAAACAAAAAAGGGACACTATTCCACCTAAATGAAAGGATGATGGGTAAATATATGTGTAGCTGTGAGTGGGGAAAGAAAATATTGTGTTTCTGACTAGATTTTTTTCTTCTGTGTAGCCCTTTTAGCGTACTTCAGTTCTTTAGCCAGTGTGTCACTGAGCCAGACTCTGATCTCTAAGTAGGTGCCTTCCAGCACTGTTTATACTTTTCAGAGTCACAGTTCATTACTCTAACAGACACACCACATCATTTTGCATACCCTTTACATACTATTTCCAAGTAAACATCTCCTACTTCCAGGCCCATCTGCACTTTATTCTAGCCAAGAACAGAGCTTTTGCATGTTAAATTGTTCTGGCTGGACATGTCAACCAGAACGTAACTCCCTTACCTACCTTGCATCTGAAGTCAAAACCCTGTGGTTGATATCCTTCCATGCCTTTGACAAAGAGCGACTGTTCACAGATTATATATAAAACTGTTGCAAACAGTAAGTGAAGTACTAGCCTTTGTATTTACTGTAATTTTCTACTTAAAATAGGCTACTTCCATATGTATCAGTGATAAATGAACTAAAAGTTGTACTTTTAAAGGATCCTCCTATTTTGCTTTTCTAAATTTCCCTAGTTCTTTCCTGCAGGGCACTTTTTAGGAGATTTTTCCTATTGCTTCTATACTGTGTTGGTATTGAGGTAATATGAGGTATTGTGTTCAGTGCAGTGGATGGAATGCCCACCCTATCAAGTTCTAAATGGAGAATTAATACGATATAGTTTCTGTCTTCAAAAGCTGAATATGTATTAATAAAACAAAGGGTGAAAAGAAAAAGCTGAAGGAATCTTATTGTTTGCTTTTTAATTAACTTGCTGAAGATCAGAAAAAGCCCTGTAGCTGGCTGAAAATAATAGTCTTGTTTCCTGCTCCAGAATCAGTACATAACCATAACATTTTTAACCTCTGACCCAACCTAGTTTTTAATTTATAATAATTGTTAATTACAAAAGGAAAAAAAATATTTTCTTAAAGCTAGAGTAAAATTTGTGTGGGATGATAATAGCTAGATTCAGGAAATGAAACTACTTCACTGAAGATGCTTTGAGAGTCAGCATCATTGCCACTGGGTATTTAAGAAGGTTAGCTTTGTTTCCTTAATAGGTTTGCAGAATTAATGTAGGATTTTTTCCTTCCCCCTTTCGTAACAAAGAAATAAGTTTGCAGAAAGAGTCTTTGAAGCCAGCTGGCTTAATCAACTTTAAAATCCTCCCATAAGGAAGCTTTACATGGCTGTTCTTATTTTAAACGAATTAGGTATGAAGAAAACAATATAAGCCTTATTGGCTGGAGACTGTGTAGTAGATTCCCTCAGGCGACTGTCTAGTACAAGATGTCAGAAGTTTTGAGTTGTCCAAGCTGTGAAGGGCTCTGAAGACTGCCTGCAGACTGGACTGCCTTTTTTACAAGAGAGCTCCAAAGTTGGTTCTGATGGCTTTAATGGTATCCCTAGAAAAAAAGAAGAAAAAAAAAATTACCCCCCACATATATATATGAGGATCAGCTATTCCAGCTCATTGTCCCTTAGAAGTGATTTATTACCTCATGTCAAGTTTCAGTCTTGAATGAGGAAAGAGCTGTACACTTTCATTCTGTTGAGACGTTTGGACCATTCCCTGAAGAAATTTGTTTTTCTACTGTGACAGAAAAAAAAAAATTCAGTGACTTTCTGTTTTGTGGAATAGTTATCTGCCAGTTATCGATTGGAATCAGACCAGCAGAAGATTGGATGAGTATCAGAACCGGAAATTAGGGTTAAGAGGGTGGAGGTAGGGATGGGATGAGTGAGGAAGCAGGGAAGAACAGCAAGGTGATAAACCAGGGTTATAACCTTCGTGTGTCAGACTGGCCTACCAGAGCCTTAAGGTGGGTGGCAAAGAAGCTCTACCTGTCATTCAGACAAGGAATTGTTAATTATCAAATTATGTATAGAAAATAGCAACTTGATGTTTTCATTTCCACAGTACTTTAGTTAAAGTTGCGCTAGGCCTATATCTTTTTGATCTAATCTAGTGTCTCCTTAAGTTTACAGCCACTTTTGCAGGGAAAGAAGCAAGGATAAATTAATTCTACCTACATTATTCCCAGAAGGAGTTGAGTTATAAAAGCTGAGGTGTTCCCCTCAAGGAATGGGTTCTTCCCGGCAAATGCAACCTGAGCCACAGACTATGGAGGAAGACAGAATCGCTCTGGAAGTGTGTATTGGGAAAATATGTAATATCAGCAAATGAGCTCGGTACAGGGAGAGAGAGACCTTTTGGATTTAATAATGTAACACTTGTAATTTGAGTTGTCTATTCTGGATGTTGTTGATAGCTGCATTAGCAGTTTGCCTGAGTCTGGCTTTAAGGTAGGGATGGTTTTGAGGTAAACTTTAGTAGCAAGTTGTTCCTCACCCATTGATAGAGTTGATCATTTGGGGGAAAAAACCCACCAGAAACAAACAAAAAAAACCCTAATTCACCAGCTGTAGAGTTGACCTCATGCTTTTCTTGTTAGCCAGTTAATATTTGTTTCCTTTTGCAAAATGTGATGGCTTCAACAGTGAAAACAAAGCTCTTAATAAACAAAGTTTCTTAATAACGCTGAGCCAGTATGTGAAAGAGCCAGTCAAGCTGCTGCTACAGTGTATATCAGAGGTTAGAGGGATGGTCCATGTCAAGTCTTCTCTGGTGAGCCAGAGGAACGGAAGAGACAAGGATTCTCCCTGGCTCCTTTTTTGCATCGAAATATGACAAGTCTTGGAAATCTGGACAAAGGAAGACTTCTCTGTGGGGCAGACCCTCCAACTGTTGCCAGCACACTTTCCCAAGCCTCTCACAGGGCTGAGACAGACAGGATTCTTTGTCAGGAGAGCAGAGCAGGTGCCTTGGGTCCCCTAAGGGATGTGCGCTGGAGAGCAGCAGCCTTAAGAAGGAGGCAACGCTGTCTGTTTCTGGATAAACAGACCTGTGCTTATCCTCTCAATCCCTGGGAACCGAATCTTTACAGTGACTCTTCTGAAGGCACAGGAATCCTCTCTATACAAACTTCAGGTTTGATTTTATTTTAAGCTTATGTGGAGGTGGCAGCCTAGATGCATTTAGTCAGAGACATGATTCTTCATACTTCATCTAATTATTTCTTCAGGAATGTGAAGAAGAAAATTAGTGTCATGGGTATAGCATTGTATTCACTGGGTGCTTAGAACGTCCTCTGAATTTTTCCTGGACCCAACTGCTATGTGACCCTGACCTCCAAGAAGACTCTTACATCTTGAATACAGTTATTTTACATGGCAATTGCTATTGGGAGGTGGAGTGGGGTGATGTTCCTGCTTAGCACCAAGGACAGACTCTGCCTCTGAGTCATCTGCAAGACTGGTGGGTTTCCATGGGCTAACAAACAGAGGATACTGGGTAAAACCTTGAATGGTTCTGAAGATAACCAGTTCTTGTCTTCTACCGTTATATTTTTTAAAACTGTTTGGTTTAGTTTTTATTGTTTGATATCCCATTGCAAGACTTTTCCTTCTTTTTGGGGAATGTTTTTTTTTGTTGTTGTTTCGGTTGGAATTCAAATCTACAAAATGTTTGATTTTTTTAGGTGTCTCAGTTAAGCTTCTGCTCCTCAATTCCACATGCAGAACCTTACTCCTAAAAACAACTCTGTGGCTCTGTATGTACACTGAAGTCTGGCTTTCTCACTTTCTTTTTCCCCAACCCTGCTGCCAAATGTGGGGGCACATGATCACAGTCACAACTTTTATGCCAAAGGAGACGAATGAGGAAAAAGGGATATATCAAGGTTTTGTGGGAGAAGAAGGAGAAATAATGTGGAAGGAATTTCTTACAAAATCTGATCCTTTATCCCATTGCTGGTGCCTTCTTATTATGTCTTTCTCTTTTTTTGGGGGGACAGGGGGTGGGGGAAGAAAGATCACTTTGATTTTCTTGAATTTGTTTCTGATTTTTGAAGAGTGACTTAGGTTTTATGCCCTCCTTCTACTTGCAAGGAAGTGTCTATGATGAACGTCTTGAAACAAATGGAGCCAGTGTTACATGTGCATTGCAGAGTGAGCCCATATCATTTATTGTTTGGGATTAGTGATATGTCCTCCAGTTTTGTCCATTCTGCCAGGGGACCTCTCCCCTATTTCTTTCATACTTCCTATTCTGTCATAGTGCTAAATAACTGTCAAGGGCAAGAAGTGCAGTTTCTACTGTCTATTTAATATAGTCAGTAATCTGGTGTCTGCTTCAGTCCCTGGGTTCTAAGTAAGTTGAAATAACTATTATTCACCCACTGAAAGGATTACAAAATTCCTTATGCACAAAATGTGCTGGCATTACAACTTTGTTTTCTCCAAGAAAATGTTCCCTTGTAATGCTCAGCCAAGTAGAATGGTTTCTTGCTGACCCATTTCTACATGCTTTAGTAAATATGTGCTTTGGTATCCTGCTTGTCTTATTTTCTCCTAGAATAAATTTTGTACTTTCTTCAGCATGGCCCTTCTGAATGGGAGGTTTCATATTGATGTTCACAGAGGCAATTCATTGTCTTTGATTTAAAATATTCCTAAAATTTCTTGTTATTATAATTGTAATGAGCAGCTCAATAAAATCAACTTTTGTCTTGTGACTAGTATTCTGCTGTTTAATACTGGACAGGCAAAAGTGGATATCTTCCCTTGCTTGTGCTCCAGCACTGGTTCCTTTGGAATGTAGTGGGAAGAGCTATGGAAGTGTTACACATAATCCTAGCAACCAGGAGACTTTGAGACAGGAGTTCTCTTAGTGTTGATTTTAAGATGTACTATGAAGTCATACTATGAAAGCTTACTGTGATTTGCCCAGGGCAAGTCTGTAAGCCTCAATGTCAGAGGCTACGGAATTGTGTTCTTTAGTTTAGAATCATTACTATTTCTGCTTGTTTGTTAGTGTGTACACACTAACATATTTTGCTGGATATGAGCTTTTTTTGCTATCTTTTTCCTCATCTTTAAACTGGGAAGATTATAGGTATGAAGCAGCTCTTGCTGTGAGGTGCAACTGCTAGGTATCTATATGTTTTGTTTTAATGAATCTTACACACTACATTATCACTTGCTTGATGACACCCTTCTGTACACAGTGTGCACTAATCTTTGCAACTGGGTGGCAGTTTGGAAATTGGACTAATACTAATTCTTAAAAAAATGTTGATATCAGCCTTTGGCTTTATACTACCATGCAGAGCTGGGATAGATTTCTGTGCAGAGCAGGTGCCCGGTATATCTTCTCACTTCAGTTTCACAAGCTGGTTCAGGGTGTGCTGTTCATTTGTGAGAAACAGATGTTTTCTCAGAGGGGCAGAAGTCTCCACATTTGCACGTTAGGGAGTGACGCTCATAGCCAAAATAGTTGTGAGCAGGTTGACATTGCATATGTGATGCAGATCAGAGCCCTGCTGAGTCTGCTAACATGGCATTTCTATTCAAAATGGCATTGCAATCATAGATATATGGGATTCAGATACAAGTGACGTGGCAGACTCAGAGGCATTTACAAAGAAACTTCACAGCTACCTGATACGCACTACCCGTGTTGTGATAGAAAAAAATCACATTGTTTGCTACAGGCCATGTTTCTCTCAGTGTTTCAGTTGACAAGCTGATGGCTGCATTCAGAAGGTTACTGATCGTTCAGCCACACAGGGGGAAAGTGGCAGTGCAGAAGAAGTGAATGGACGACGAGTGCTTTATTGAAATTACTTTTGGAGAGAAGAGGAAAGAATTTAGATGGCTTTAAAAAATTCAGGTGAAAACAAACAAGGGTTTGTGAGTGAAAATTACGTAAAATAATGCAATCACTATGTTATTCATTCTGTTGTGGTTTTGGCAATAAATTATTTTAAAGTCTTGTCAACTGATAGCTCAAGACTGATCAGGCTGAGAGAGCCTAATATCCTTTGAATTTTCTGGGTTCCTCTGCAGCTGCCTCAAATGTGAAGGTCCCATGGAAATGTTATTTTGAGTATGAAAGTGATCACCGGTTTTGGCCATATTTGTGATTCCATACTATACAAGCACATAAAAAGTGTGTCAGGGTGCCATAGGGGCCAGTGCTCCCTGGGGCTGCACTGGCTCTGGGCTGGCCCCAAGCCCCCCCAGCCAAACCTCCAGCAGGGGGGATGCACTTGGGACCCATACACAGAGTCCTCTGAAAGCTTAACCTCAAACAACTGTCTCTACAGCAAATCCTATAAAAGCAGTGTTACACAGCTGCAGTATCTTAGGACTTGCCTCTCAGATGGTGTCTTAGAGACAACCTTCACCCTGCACCTTCAGAGAGGTCATGTTTCCCTTGCTTATTCTTCACTATATCTTAGCGTTGCACTTGCTAGACCTCGTGGGACAGCCACATGTGGATGTGCTGGCTCTTTGATCTGCTTGATTTCAAGGGGCAGAACTCTCTGAAATGGGGGGTTGAACATTTTTTCTTTGACAGAGAAGCTCAGAGGTATGAAGCGACTTGCTCAAGAGCATATGGCAGGTAGAGGGGAGGAAGGATCCCAGCCTCTGGTCTTCCTCCTGCCTTCCCTAATGGGCAGCCTGTCCCACAGGCATACCTGCCTCTTGCTAAGAGAAGAGTAAAAGGGTCATTCTCTTATTTAGCAGTGATGAAATAAATTCCATTTTCCATTTAGAAAATGATCAGGTATCTCCAAAGTAGATCAGACTTACATTTACTTGGTTCTGTTTGCTTGACCAGATACAGTGGTGTGCTTGCACAAATGGATACAGTGCTGTGAGTAACATAACTGTTCACATGAAGAAACTTTCTCCCCAAAAGCTGCCGTGGGAGCTTTTAAGAACCTAGGAAACGCTCATTAAAGTAAGGTACCACTAGTACCTCTTGAAGTCACCAAAACAGCGAATTTATTTTCCAGTGAGAAATACAACATATATTTTGATAGGCAGTCCCTAGAAAGGGTAAAATGGTTAAGATGCCATTAATTGTTATTTTTCCTGGCCTTCATTTGCCTTTGATCTAAGAGAGTTTCTTCCTTTTTTTCCTTAGGGAAGGAAGGAGGTGTGGGAAAGAGATTTACTGTGCTGAGACCGTATTTCTGCTGTTAGTTGCTCTGCAGCTTCATCCAGAAGAGCTTATTCCTGTTTTTCACCCCCTCAGGGCTGACTGCCTCGGGAAGTGCTTTAGATAGGAACCATGATCCCTAGCTGAATTACAGCTCCTGCTAACAGTTTGCCCACAGATCAGCTGTGGCTCTCCAGAGCCTTAAAATACTCGTATGCTTTGTTCAGGACTTCAGGCTCACTTTTTAAAGACATCTTTTATAATAGAAAGAAAGGTATTATAGGAAGCTAATACATGCTTAAGGCCAAGGTAGAAATTCTTTCAGTAGTCAGAAGTTAGTGCTGTAGTTAAATTTGCCTGCTTGTGTGGAAAATCTTTGGTGACAAGATTTCTGTATTTGAACACATTTGATGCCCATTCAGCAAAATAAGATAGAATTGTAAAAGACATCTCCATGACTCGGATAATTGCATGACGATCCATAAAAGAGAGTTTATTGGAAAATAAAATGTTAACAAGGTAATTTTTAATATCAAGGTAAAATTACTTTTCATGGTAGTGGTTATCTATTTATGAAATGTTTCCATCTGCATTTTGTGAGTATATCTTTCCTGTATGAGAGATCAGAGAAAGCAAAATTTAATTCCTTTTTTTTTTCAAAAGCAAAAAGAATATTACTTTAATGTCTTTCCATGTTGGGGTGCTAAGTTTTACTCTCATGGAGGCAGATACCTGCTTAAACTACATCTGATCTAGTGTCTCCTTAAGTTTACAGCAGTATAGCCAGAAGCATGATTTTGTCCCCTACCAGCAACAAAATGTTTTGGAGCTCTTGAAATGTTTTTGTTCTAAAATGATGTTTAGACTGCTGGAGCTCTAATAAATTGTCTATTTTTTACATCTTTCCTTCCACATTGTCTTCAGACTCGGAAAAATGTTAATGTTAGAATTGCTATATTCTAACATAAATAACCTCTGCAAAATTGCATTTGTGTAAGTTTACAAAAGAGCGATCTGTAAAGCACCTGTTAGCTCCTGCTAGAGTCTACGTGCTGATAAAAAGGCATAAATGTTGAGTTGATAGTAAATAGTTTGCCACTGATAAAACAAGAATGAAGGTGTCCTTACTGGTGTAATAATTTTTGTTCGATAATCAGGCCCCTGATCTTTGCAAGCAATGCACTGAAATCTAAAAATACTAATGATTAACCATACACTTCATTACCCTTGATCCATGTCTCTGTGTGCAACTGTCTTAATTGATGAAAGCTTGTATCTTATCAAAAGTTGAGTTGCTTGGCTTTTAAAATTATAAACATTATCTTTCATTTTGCAGAAAGTAGTTTAATAAGTTGTTCAGGATTGCTCAGTCAGAATTCTGTTTCCTCAGTGCAACACTTTAGTGGCACGTCCAAATAAATGCAGCGGCACTTCTCTCCTCATGTTGTGAAACTTCAAAAATATTTCACATCAACCCCAGTTAATATGAAATGGAATCACACCTGAATATCTTCAAACTTTTGGAAAATACTTTTCCAAAGCAACTGCTTCAAAACAATTGCAGTCCCTGACAGGTGCCAAAAAAAAGAAAAGGCACGCGAGTGGAGGCAATGACGGAATTTATTCTACTCTTCAACATTTCAGACATCCAGCAGAATAATTTAATCTCTTTGCATAAATAATATATTATAAAATTACATTGGGGTGTATATAACAAAGTATTTTAAGCATTTTAATATAATTTAAATACATTTGATCAGAGTAAAAAATGTTTTTTATATCTTGAAGACAAATGTGTATTTCATTTTCTCCAAATGGAAAAGAAGTTTTAGAACCCCATTCCTTACTTCTTCAGGGAATTCCTCCACATTGAAAAGCAGAATTTGAAGTCAAGATATTTCAGTTGGACAGGTAGGAACTTCACTATATGGTGCAGTTTGGGGGTCCGGGGATGAATGCTAACTCTGTCATGGAGGTAATCTGTGAAATGTAGGATAGGAGGAGAAAATGATTGATGCCAAGCATTTTGCGCACAAAGCTTTCCAGGAGTTTGAGTTTCTGAGTAGCAGCAGCAAAGTAAGTAGCAGATGTAGCATAAGCAACCAAATGGTGCAGATTTATTATTCAATATAGGTTGCTGCTGGGGTGGAGTGATTGGTCTGCTTTTTGTTTTAAATGAGTGCATAGAAGAGTCTTATTCAGAGCTCACTAAAATCAAACAAATTGTGATCCACATGCTTTGCATTGTGGGTGAGATGTAATGTTTAACTGCATTGCAGGTTCCTTAATGTTTTGCTCAAGAGATCATATAAACTCCTAAAAAACAAACACTCTCAAAAGGTGGATGCAATGCTAAAAATCTACAAGCAACTCTTGGGCTGCTTACACAAACTGAGACTGACTTTGCAATCTTTAAAATTCGCAAGTGGAGCTACTAAGAAAAGATGGATTAGATTTTAGAAGCTCTTGCTGATCTCTAGCAGCTCCTTTTAATTTTCTTAGCGATTGTAAGTACGAACAGTTTCTAACTAGCCAGGTCTCCAGTGTTGTATTTCTCATGCTGTGCACCATGGGGACGGGATCAAGTCTATCCCAAGTGGCACTGAGCACCCAGCACCTTCTGCTAGATCTTGTGCTGCTAATGGGTTGAAACTCTCTGGGTTCCTACCCTTTGAAGGGGTGATGGTACGGAGGCAAGGCAGAAAAAGCCCTTCTCATACATGGTACTAGTGTGAGGAGGTCTTTCTAGTCTACCTCCATCTCCCCACTTCTTCCTAAAACCAAGACTGTGTGTGGTCTCTGTTGTACCCTCATCACACCACACCCCCACCCCCCCTCAACTGGATCGCTGTTGAAAACCCTCTTTTTTTTTAAGCAGAACATTAACAATGTCCTCTCCCTAAGTCTGACTATTTTTCTGACAATACTGGGTTTTACTCATAAATGACTGAAGTGTGTCACATTTATGTTTAAGTCCTCAGAAGTATTCTTCTCTCTCTCTTTTTTTTTTTTTTTTTTTTTTTTTTAAACTGTGGACTGTCATGTGGATTAAGATGTACCCATGTGTAATTTCTGCACCTATAGAGCTAGGAAGTAGAAGGAAAGGCAGCTCTGGAAATATGGCATAAATCTGACGTTCATAGTCAGGAATTTCTCTAAATTCTCTCTTAAAACTAGCAATAACGATTTCTTCTTTGTCTGGGTTTTATTTTGTTTTTCCTTTGAACATCAGTATTTGGCTATTATAAACAGAATGAAGGCACTACCTTGCTTCACATACAGCACTGAAAACCTGGTGGGTGACAGTGGCTTGTTTCACTTTTGACTGAACTTAATTCCTACCCGTGACCAAAAAAGGAAAGGCCTTAT
>WAAD01038331.1:0-32359 GCA_013389945.1 Fregata magnificens | reverse complement strand
CTCCTGCCAAGTAAGCACAAAGATATTTAATTCATTTCTTTTAAGACACATTTCTCATATCACTTCTAGGACAAGAATTATAATTAAACAAAACAAACAAACAAAAAAGAGTCCATATGACCACAACCCCAGTCTGGAGCTCAGAAAAATAAATTCATGCCTAAGTATCATTTATATCAGTATTAGATCAGCAATTGCAATGTAATTTATTTACATCACTATTACAATGTGATACTGATCTATCAAAGAGTAGTCTGTGACTATTAAATAGATTTTTTTTTTAAACCATGTGCCTGTCAATTACTTTAGGTTAACATCCACAACTGATCATAGGTCACTAGTTATGTCCCCAGATAATATCTCCTAACTGACTGCTACGCAAGCTGCCTCATCTTTTTGACCTCTGTGTGTGTGTGTGTATGCATGTATATGAGAGAGAGAGAGGGAAAAAAATGTATTCATAAAGCTTTACAACATACTCTAAAAGGTGACCAGCTCTGACTCTGTCAGGCCAAGGGAGGAAAACCATTTATCCACCTGTTTTTTGTAAAGTGTGGATTGCTCTTTTATATGTGATAATACGTAACATCCATTGTAACTGCTCCATCCATATTGATGGTGCATTTGACTTTCTGCAGTGTGAAAAAGGTTTTTTTTCCAGCGTCTGAGGATAAAAATCACCTGTGTTTTTCACATATTTCATCCCTTGTTAGCCTTGTATATAATCTAGCAAGCCCAAGGCAGTTTCTAGCTGAATGCTACGTACTATGACCAATTATGATCTTTCAATAAATAAGTCCTGCCTGCTTTTATACATTTAGTTTTTTTCTTACATCTTCTTTTTTTCCTTTGAAAAATGTGCTTTCCATCCAGCAACAGCATGCAGACACCACCACCACCCCACCCCCCCCGACTTCGGTGTATAGAAATAATTCATTTGTGATCCATGTACACTCTTTGTCTTGCCTGGAAAATACAGGCTTTGAGTTGGACTTGGGAGTAATGAGTAATTTGTTTTGCTTTATTAGTCCTGAGTTTCATGTTTTACTGGCTAGAGGAATATGTGCCCTAAATCTCAGCTTGTACATTACCCCATTTTGAAGGGCTTACCTGTGAGTAAGAATATGTCTTTTAATACCTTATTTGACCAATCTGGAAGTCTGTTTCAAAATAAAAAGAAAAGGTGTTTCCAATGCTTTTGTAATAATTGGGTAGATATTTATTTGAACTATAGTGTGTATCCGCGTGTGAGAATCTGCATGTGTAACAGAAATAGGCAAAAAATCGGTGGTTAAGCCAGCCCCTCCTTTATGCAGGCACTCACAGTACGGTTTCCTCTATTTACCATAGCATTAGACACTGTGACAGAAACCTCTGGATCCAGAAATGTAACAGAAATACTGTTACAAACACTGTGATGTTTACTTCAGCAACAAGATCACAGTTCGGTATCATTTAGTAATGAAGGCTGCCATAATTTAGGAGATATGGAGGAACAGTTGAGGTCCCATGGAGCATTTGTGCCAGTACTGTCACTCAGGCTAGCCACCACGGCCCTTGCAGCTGGCTTTGAGAAAGTCCTTACTCTCCCTTCGTGTTTCAGTGGTGGAGCAGAAAGGGCTGTGGCTGGACCAACTAATCAGTTCCGGTTTTAATTCTCTTTTTTTTCCATAATAAATAGGCGTATCAGCTTCATGTGGTGACAGCCGATATTTCATAGGTGTAGATGATCATCTGAAATTCATGATTCTGAGTAACTCAGTAATTGTACATTATGAATCCTTGCATAACATGGAGTAAACAGGTAATTTTATCTGACCACTATTCTGCAATTTTCTCTCCTTTCGCTGCTTCCATGTGACCCCTTTAGCTGTAATGAGAGTTACATCTGGGTGCAGAAGAGAGGGACGACAATGCAAACAGTCAAAGCATAATAGTCCTGTGAAGCTGCAGGGATTCACTCTTGACAATCCCAGTGGAACCATTAGAGTAATCTCTTGGGTACCTGTGGAGGAAGGATAGCCTTAATGGCTGCAAATGCGCTGTGAATATGTTAGTAAGTCACATGTGGAATTCTCTTCTGATTCACTCCTTTATCCCTCTCTTGCTCCCCTTCATTGTAAAGTAGCAGCAAGTCCTTTGGTGTGGAAAATTTAGTATTTCATTCCACTGAAAAAGTTTGCCTGTTTGTCTTCTCAGCAAGCATAATGGCCCAGTGCGTTTGAACGACGCTACAGTATTGCTTACCTATATTTCTTGATTTATTAATCTTTATAACAAAAAAAGTCCCACTTAAAACACTGTTAATGTCAAGACATAAAAATTAAGCACAAAATACTAGTACATCTGGGCTTCTTTGTCCATGATAGTCTAACACAATCTGTACAAGTGCTACTATCCATGCAGACAAGTAGTCCTGGATGTGGTCTTTATTCATATGCTAGGCTAATGGCATCCTTTGACCTATCTCTTACAACGATGTCAGGTGCCTTTTGGTTTTTCTTCCTCAAATTATGTTGGTAGTATGACCAGGAAGTTGCAAAACTTGTGAGAGAAATGGAGAGAGCAGGTAGGTTGCTGTGCTTTGATAATGAGGATTTAGTGGAAAGGGAATGCATAATAGGGTACATACTCAAAAGGTGCTTGTGCACCTTTCTTTGTTCCTTTCTGGGAACAACTTGTGCATTTTAGATATTTGCTTGCTGTTTTTGCAAAGCGTAGCTACATACGCGCAGAGGAATGCTTAACAACTGCTAAATGTCCAACTGTCAGGTCTATGTGGCACTGCCATGCCATCTNAGGACAGCTGTGTCCCAGCCACTGACTCACTTGGGTGAAAGGGAAGGGCATCCTCTTGCACTATGCCTACCCCCCCCAAATTCTCTCATACCTGTGGAAAACTTAGGTAAAATGTGGTCTTTAATGATCCTTCTAAGTGCAGCCAGTCTACAGGTCACTCTAACAGCAGAAAGTAAATACATGTGGTGAGAACGTGGGTGCCTAAGAATAAAGTAACTAAGAATTTGGAAGACTTTCTGCCTGTACTAGGTAAACACAGAAGTTATTAAGGAAAAGTAAAGCAAGAGGGGTGAAGTGATTAGAAAAATTGACTGAGAATTATTACAGCATTTTCATTTGCTCCCAAATGGGAATTTCATTCTAGCTTTAAGAGAAATATTTTTAGCTTGGTTTCTAAGGAGATTAGTCATGTATGAATGTGCTGTCTGTCTTTGTCCATCTGTCTGCTAGTCCTTGTATGTTCCCAATACATGTTGAACCTGTTGGCAGATTTCTACTTCAACAGAAAGCGGAGGTTTAGAGGGTATGAAGTTTCATAAATGTTAGTGGCTGGGTAGAGGCCACTTAGTATTTGTACAGTTCAACACTTGCAGGGAACTTCCCCAATACAATACGGGGCAGACTGAAGTATAGCAGGTTCTGAGATATAGGAATTCAAAGGGACGAGAGTGCCGTGTTGCAGGGACCCTGGGAAGCAACCAAGGGAAGAATTGAGTGGAAAGCAAGAAACATGCACACAAAAATCGTAGTAAAAAAAGCCCAACTACTCTCGCTGTTCACAGAACATGTTTGATGAACACCGGGTTGTAAGTAAGCAGTTACACACTTTGTATGGTCTAAAAAAGCCGAACAAAAGCATTAGGAACCAAGTGCTATCATGACCAAGCGCATATACACCCATCTTTTTGTGTCAAGGATTTTCTGGGTGTGTGGCCTGAGTGCCATTGCCTTTCAAATTCTTTTCAGCTGACTTACTGATCTTGAGCAACTATCATCAGCCTTCCCATATAGTTCTTCATTCCCTCAGTTGCACCAGTAGGCCCTAGGCTTACTGGAGAGTCCAGGCAATTTACTCCTCCAGAACTGCAGCTTTATGCTAGGCAACCATGCTGAGGTTCTGGTAGCATTGTTTCCAAAAAAATAAAACAAGTTTAAGGAAATACCATGAGTTTTCTTCTGGGATATTATCTGTGATCATCCTGTAAGCCAAACTCAGTGGGTTTTCTGTAAGGAACACCAGTGTTACCCTTCTCCTGCCCCACCTCACAGCATTCTCCAGGATTCTTTCTTCTGAGGAAAGCAACCCTGTGCCTTTCAAAATGTGTATGTTTTTTGAGCTTGTGAATTAGCTAATTGTCTACCTACACAATATACGCCCACTATATTTGTCTGATCTGGAAGAAACTGCTTATCTGGGTCTGTGGTTAAAATGTAGTTAAGCAATAGCAAAAATCTAAAGTTCATTGTGTAATTTGGAGAGTGAATGTGGAGCAATGAAAGGCTGGTAATGCGTAATGCATTCATTTCTGTAGCAAATATACATCCTACACGAGGCTGCCAGAAAGGAAAGTGGAGCAACAAAAAGTGAAAAATTGCCACTTGATACGATGATTTGTCACCTGTTGACAGTTGTGCCTGTTGGCAGAAAAGTTCATTCTGAATGATAAGTTGAGGGCTCAAAGCAGGACAGATAGAAGCCTTGAAGATTTGTCCTTGAAGGCTAGTGATGTACAGCATGGTTTCTTTCTTGCTCTAATGGAGGTTAGTGTTGTTTAATATGATTGTTAGTCTATTTTAAGATATTTCCGGTCAAAAGAATTACAGAATGAAGGATGTTCATAATTAAACCATACTATGACAATACTGGGGAGGTACAATGCTCTGTAAATATTTTTACAAATACATGAAGAGAGGGTTTTAGGTACTGAGAACTAATGAAAATCAGAGTACCTGATATTGTAAGCCTGATTTTCATAAGGATGACTTGAGAACAGGAAGTTTAGGTCAATTGAAATATTCATCATCCTAAAGGATCATAAAAAATGCAGAGCAGACCAGGGTTTGTGGAATCATTCAACCAGGAGAGAATTTTACATCATGCACTCAAGAATTAGGTATTTCTGTTGTCATATCCCAAGAAGCGGTTACTGTTGCATGCAATTCCTTTGTTCCCCTCACATATTTTCAGTAGAAGTCTTATATGTGTCATGTAGAATAGACAACAGCAGGGCAGATGTCTCATGGATTACATGTTTTTCTCATGCTCCCTATGGTGATGAAATTATAGCATCTTCCTCCTTCCCACTCCCATTCAACCAGATAAAGTGTGTTGTACATGGAACAAGCCATGTTTTTTTCTATACCATTAAGTGTAAAAAAGTACTTGGCTTAGAGACCACCAAGTAAACTACCATTTGACCCTTAATAGGCTTTTCCTTCAGAAGAAATGAAACTTTGAAGAATGTGGCAACGTTGTGATAATCTTATTTAAAAGACATTTTAAGTCCAAGAGAAACAGGGTAACTCATTTAGCGTGGGAATTCCTACTGCTTTATTTCACTTTTTTGTTTAGTTACCAAATCACCGATGTATATCACTTTGACTGTTACCTTCCACTGTCCCTGCGCAGCTAGTACTTGATGTCCTCCTGGATTGGTTGACCTTGAGTAGCTGTGCATCCTCCCTCCTGGGTTTATAAGGACACTATTTTAAACACAGAATTCCTGGAATACAAGAACAGACTCTGGTCTACATAGTTCAAAGCCTCTGGCTGCCGATGTAGCTTAATGAGAAGTGTGTACAGCATTACTCAAACCTGATATTCTGGCTCTGTGGGGCATCTGATATTTCAGGCGAGAGATGTCATCTTTAAAACTTACTCATCCTAATTTATTTCCCATTGTTCAGCTGTGCTTCCTGTTGTGGGTGCTTCTATGCTGAAAAAGACCACCCAATAAAAGTGTAACGTTGTCTTTACTATCGGCGTTAGACTCAGTTTTGATGCTTAGTTATGAAATTTAGTCAAATTGTGTGATAATACCATATGCCTCCCACTTTTTCTGAGTGTTGACAGGTTTCTCACATATATTATATCTGAATGCTGTAACTACACATAGATGGAGCAGATGGAGTTGCTCTGCTTTTAATCAGGGAATATATTTGCTTAGGAATAACATGCATTTGTTGTTTCATAATTTTTTTGGGGAAAAAAGGAAGTTTTGTATGTTATTTATAGGATTTCTAAGTGGATGAAAGCAGAAATTATCAGAGAATAACCGTTCAGAGAAGTATTGCAATAGGAATATTTGGTAGGAAGAATTAAGAAGGTGAAGAAGATCCCACAGGGTTGTTCCATGTTGTAAGGTTGACCTTCAGGTATAGAAGATACAGGCAGGGAGAATGGGTCTACCTGTCTTGTGTAAGGCTGCCATGTGTGCACGCTTTAATCAGGCCGTGTGATTATAATCACAGCATTTCAGCTCGGTTCTTTATCTGATCTCTGGATAACTGATTCACTAATTGATTTACAGTAAGAAATATAATTAGCCCTGATAATGGCTTTTTTTGTCCTGCTATGTGTCTTCTGGTCTTCTTATTTAGTAATACTTCCATAAGTAGAGATATTCTTCAATATAAACCTTGCGTGTTTTCTAAGTATCAGTTAATACAGAGAAGACTAGTTATTGAAAGCATCTGATCTTCTGACCTTATGACATCTCACCACGTCACAGGGACTGTAATGTCAATTGTTAATGACAAGAGTATCCTCTTTAAGTTGGAAGGCTTTTATTAATTGAGATCTTCCTTTAGCTCTGTTTTACTATATGTTAGTCTCTTATTTCTCAAATATGCATTATTGCTCTTCTTTTGTATAGGCTTATGCAATTTTCATGCCGTCACTTGTATAGTTATTTTTGATGGAATATTCTGATACTTATATTGTTAATAAAAGACTTGTATTTGCTTCCCTATTTTGATGTCCAATTATATTTCATACAACACATTATATACTGTACCACAAGTCCTAAATAACTCAAGTTATTATGGAAAAGACAGCAGAATGTAAGAGCATATAATGTAAATATATGTTGACTAAGTTAACTTGGGGTACAAAACTGAAAGCAATCTATTTTAAAAATCAGTACATATTTTGGGGGGTCCATTTCAATGCTAATTTCAAGAAGACAGGCTCTGGTTTAACTGAAAAGATTGAGAATAAAATAAGTCCCCAAATGACCAACATGAAGAGACGACTGACTGGAACCACTCACTCGTCACTGCATCTCGTGAACACTCCCCTTGCTGACATGCTGCATGGGTGTTTTCTAAGATGAAAAGGATTTGTCCTCTAAAGGAAGCCAGTAGAATCTACTTCCAGTATCACAGATCCATTGGGCTTTGTAGGACAGAAAGGATCAGTTAAGTCATCACACTTCCAGAGCTGTCCACCTTCCCCTCAATTTATAATAAAAAGCGTCTTCCAGTGCCAAAATTACAGATTATAGTTTCCAGGTTTTAGACAAGTGATTTAGAACTGGGAGAGTTGTTGAAAATGGATTCATTTCCTCCCTCACTTCCCATATTAATCAGCCTCTGTAGAGGAGCAAGTCCAAATCCCATTCCCAAAAGGTATCTTCAGCCTGTCAGCTACTGTATTGTCACTGGACTGCCAGGACATTTGCACTGACTTTACTGTAACTAAATAGCAAAAGGTCTGATCAGTGAGAGGAGTAAGCAAGTCACCTTTCCCAGTGTTCTTGTAAGAACAGGCAAACACTGGGAGAGGAGAACTCCTCTCCCACGCTCTGCAGCTCTGCTTGGCAGACCGATGACAAAGACATTGATATCGACTAATGGCAACAAATCTCTCTGCTGGAGCTAACAAAGAGCCACGAATGTCTTAAACACACACAAAGGAAAGAGGAAAACCCCAGCCCAACCACAACAATAGCCCTGGACACTCTCTCTTACTGCATCCTCCCTTCCAGTAGTGTCTTGGAAAAAGCTATTGACGGGCTGACAATAAGCAAATGCTACACCTGTCAGATAACATTACACCAGAACCAAAAGAATTGAAGTCCCATTTTATATCACAAAGCTGAAATTAAACACCTTGCAATTTTGATAAGCAGGCTTTCTGGTATGTCATCAAAGTTGTCCATCTGCATCAGGAATTGATGTAGACCCTGCTTAGAGGAGCTCCCTCTCACATAAGGGTGACTCACTTCTTGTTCACAACCCAGTACTGAGGTCAAGAAGCCCTCTCTGTCCCATTACTATGCTTTACCATTGATTTTAGCTTTGCTGTCATCATGACACTTAGCTTAAAAAAGTATCTGCTGTTCTCTCTTTCAGTATTTCATGTCATCTTAGGAACCTTATTCTCTACCATTTTACATTTTTTAACATCTTAAAACTTCTAGAACTGGAATGCCCATTTAGCTGTAATAATTTTCTTTTTTTTAATTGAAAGTCTGTGAGCACCAAAATGGTGAACTTAAAGACACTTTCATGAAAATCTCTTATCTTTTCTGAGGTAAAAGGGACTATGAATGTCCTCATAATTACTTTTGTGGATATCTTTTTAATAGCCTTGGGGACATACACAAACATTTAATTATTAGGAAAGAAGTTAATACAATGAAGAATATCATACTATTAATGAAGCTTATAAATACATAGAACTTATTAATTGATAATTATGTTGAGAGATAAACACAACTCAATTGATTTTGCTTTAAGCAAGGAGTTCGTGCAGGTGTTTACTTAGGAAGAGATTGTGAGAAATCCTGCTATATGATTCTGTGTCAATAATTTGCTTCTTGTCCTTGGTTCTAAAATAGTGTTGATTTAGTAGGGTTCTTTGCTCCCCTTTTCTTCCCAAGTATGTCTTTTTCCTTTGCATGTTATTACAAAAAATAAATTAGCACATGTAGCGGGACAGAGCCTTAGAACTGGCCTGTATAGTCAAGGAAAGTATAGTCCTGAAAGTCAAGGAAAAGCCAGATAGGCAGAAGGGCTCTCCGCAGGGCAATGCCCCGGTGGCTTGTTACATTGTGACCTGCTCAGCCCAATGGCTGGTGTTTCATGGTAGCCCTAGCGCACACCAAGGAGTCACCTTGGCATACCAGAAGCAAGGCTTTGGCTGGATTTTGTCAGCCCGTGGGGGTGTCTGACTATGGGGTAAGAGAGAATCCACCTGCCTTTGGGACACCTGCCCCTATGCCCTCAGATCCCTTCATACTTGCCCCAAGGCTATTTTGCCCACTTTGCACAGGTAGTTCACAAACACCTTCATGGTGGCTAGTCTCTGGTCCTATGCACAAAGTCCTTTATCTCCCTAGAAAGTAGCGTGTAAATGAATGTGTAGCTGTATTTTCATATTGTATCAATTTGTACTTTCTTAACTGTTTTAGTAATAAAGCCAATTGTTAGCTACACATTTGGAGTTAGTTAGCCACAAGCAGGGGATACAGAAACCCAGTCAAGTGCTCTGCTCCACATAACATTGGAGCAATAAAGGTAGGGAAAATATGATGTTAGATCTGTTTCATTCAGCTGCAGAATAAGATCTCTCTTCCTTAATTTTGAATATTTCTAGGGGACAAGAAAGCTATTTTTTATCAAAAATTATTTATACTATGGTCTCTAACTCAGTAATTTAGGAAAGAAAACTGTCAAGTTTAATTTGGTCTCAAATACAAACCTGTAAAACCACACTTTTGTAAGCTTTTTGTGACTCACCCACCAGACTTAGTTTGCATGCCTTTAGAGATACTGTTTTATTTGTGAGATGGCAAATACCTTTTGGAAAAATTCTTGCTTGAAATGCAATATTTAAAATGCTTGATTTTCCTCAAACTTCTTTGAAAATAATTTTTCTTTTTAAAAAGTGAATATTTTACAGTAGCATTTGCAACCCAAATAAAATAGTTAATAGTACAGATGAGAAAATGCATTCCTAAAAGGAGTAGATACGTGGAAGAACTACAAGACTTCAGGGGTGCTTTACCCAGTACACTCTGTTCTTCCCAAGCTGCCTTTTAAGCAAAAGAGAAATCTGACATTACTAAGGAGAGAGAGATCACGAAAATCCCACAAGTGCTGATTGCTATTTCTAAATTACAAGCTTAAAGATGACTGCCTTATTTTCGTATTTTCACCCTATTTTATTTTCAGGTAAAAGGTATTAAAATCTTACAGAAGAAAGCTGAATAAAGAGTTAGGACTACTCCATACTGGGATGAATTTGCTGCAAGATGGGAAAGAACTGCCGTAAGGAAAAACGGTCTGTCAAGCTGGTTTGGTAAGTCCCAAGTTTATTCCATTTATTTAGAAAAGAGAAAGGAATAAAGGTCAGATGTAAGGAAGGACTTGAAACAAATACACAAACAAACCCCAGTAAAATAGGAAAAGATAAAAGTAAACTTAATGCATTTGTGGCATTACATCAAAACCAAAGTTAGGGAAGATTTTCAGTGTTTGAATGGTTTGTCAGCTGAAGTCAGGCTGTGCTTCAACAATACAGGGAGTTTGGCCTTCGCGTTCCTGGTACCAAGTGACAGGTACTGCAACCACGCAATGCAAAAGCATCGATCTGCAATGAGCACCCTCTGTCAGTTTGGTTTTGTTCTAACAGTGCATCAGGTGATATCTGACCTCCTACTACGAGCAGTAAGTTGGCTGATTCCCTATCATGTGCAGAAGATATTTTGGTAGAAAGTCTGTCATGTTGCCTGCCGTCACTGAGCTGGGTAAAAATTTGTACTGCTGGTACCTGTTATGTGCAAATCCAGTACTAATGATGGGGGAATCACAGCTTTCAAGCACTCAGCAGCATTACAGCCTGACGTGTCTGTGTAATGTACTGTAGACATGTAAATCAGTGTCATTAATTATCGTGGAAAACTTAAAAAACCTACCAGTTGTTAGTTTTTCACAACAAAAATGCACATACAAAGCAAATATTCTTTCTGAGAAGGCATCATGTGATATGCAAAATAATAACAATAGTAAAATCATTAGGCAAGCTACCAGCTGTGAGCTGCTTCAAGTATCAATTCAACATGTCAATTAAATTAATATGTACAGTGACTAACAATTTTGCGAGCAAAGTGCAGTAGAGCACTCTGGGTTTTTTGTGGAAGATTAAAAAAAGGATAATATGTGCTTTGAAATAGCAAATTATGTAATGGGAATAGCAGTTTGGCTGTATACAGTTATTTTTTGAGAAACTGTGTATTAGGTAACAAGTCTATAAATATAATCTTGGTGGATGAATTAATTTATGATAAATTTTATTCAGGGCATGAAATAACCATTTTGGAAGAAGGTAAGATAAGACTGGATTCTTAATTTCCTTATGTTTTCTGTAGCTCTGTTCCCCAAACAAACAAACGAATAAAAATCCCTAAGATAATATGTCTGTTCTTGCTGCTGGGATCAGTAGCCTTCAGAAATGGTTGCAACTGTATAATCCAAGTGTTACCTCTCTGTGAAATGCATGTAATGTACTACTTCAGGTGGGATTGAGGGCTCTCACCTGGTAACATTTTGTACTTTGTATCTACCTGGACTGATTTTTGTGCTTTTGTACTTACCTGCAAAGAATTTGTCAAACTGGAAGAAAATACAGGTTTCAAGAGACAGTTTCCAGTGAAAGCCACCCATTCCATGTCCCGGAATGCAGGCAGAGGTTCAGTGGTTAGGTGGTTACTGTCAGAGCTGAATTTAGGACTCAACGTTTTGTCAACATTTCAAATAGAAATAGAATTTGATTGCAGCTGCAACAGAGCCTGCTATTGCTTTAGGAATTTGCTCCCCTAAAGATGTTCATATTCTCTGTGAAGCTTCCTTTTAAGTATAGGAATATTCTCCTAAATGTTCTGCAAAGTAGTACTAACAAAGTATCTTTGTATTGCAATGGCCGCAGTAAGTATACTTAAGTACTATCACAATAATTGTCTTCTGCTATCTCATCTCATCTCATCTCATCTCATCTCATCTCATTTTTTTTTCCTCCCTGTATATTGAACAGATGGCCTTGAGCTTTATGTAGGTGATTAATTAAACTGCACATAACAGGAGTATTTTTTGCATGCATAAATTCCTCTTAACAAGATTTTAAACTCTTTTAGCAACCAATCTGCTCGGGGGAGGGGGGGGGCCAGAATATTTGTACCTTTTCTACTTTTCTTTTAAATACATGCAATATGTGTCTTAAAATAAATGTGTCTGTATGTTGTGCCAGTTGTTAGAAAAGGTTTAGGTTTCAATTCTGCTGGCTAGTAAAACTTAACAAGGGTATCAGTAAACTGAAAAAGTTAAATTCCACTGCTGAGAATATAAGAGACTTCTGTAGATGCACTATAACAAATGGCAACGTGTATAGGAGAAGGCAGGCGTTGCTTCATCTGACAAGGCCTGTTTAGGGCACAGGAATCTGACCTCAACAGCTGCACTCAGAACTAGCTTCAGCATGTGTTAGAGTACTTGCACTGAAAGAAGAGGTGCCCTTATGGGGAGCTGAAATAATGAGAACAAAGCCTACACTCAAATGGCAGCAGACATTCTGCTGTCACAGGGCTCACTGCATATACCTCTGTTTTTTCTCACATAGGCCAAGAAGTGTTTTTGCAGGTTTCTCATTCTGCAGTCACTGCTGACCTCATGTTCACATGGGTTTTAATTCTAAGGGAAAAAATTACAAGGCTTTAAAATGGCGTTTTCATTTCTCTTCACCATGATTGTTTTTCATGGACTTGTTAGCAAGAGCCAGATGTGTATTATAAAGTGATTGAAGGTAATACAATAAACAGCTGCTCCAAATTCGAATTGCATTTGCCACTCTTGTATTCATGCAGCTTTTATCAGTGAGTAGTCTACTGAACAAGTTTATTGGCAAGAACATTCATGGGATTGGCTAATGCAAGGCAGTATTTTGAAAATTCCATGAACACATTTTGTAAACACTTTCTTGAATAAAGACATTCCTTTTCGGTCATCACTCAACAAAATATTTGATTTTGAGCACTTGGTGTTACAAGTTAAAATGTGTGTCAGGGTCACCAGTTTCAGCAGAGATACTAACAATCTGCAGGTTCTGGGGAGGATTTCAGATCTCCAGGAACCTTTGTGTTGTGTCTTGTCAAAACAGGTTTGGTTATGGATGTTGAATGTCTAAAACAAACTAATTATACGTGAACTGTAAGCGTAGCCAAGGTTCATTTGTAGAAATAACTGAGCAAACGATTTCTGCTAATGAAAAAAATTTAAAAAAGCTTTGGTTCCTACAGAGAGGAAGGAATGAAATTTCAAATTTGATAACATCTTGTTAACTTAGGTCTACTTACAATCATTATTCCACTGGTGTGCTCTGATGGACAATCTCCTAGAAGCCCGTGATAATAATTAAAGATGCATGAAGTTA
Organism: Fregata magnificens; assembly: GCA_013389945.1. Classification (NCBI taxonomy): domain Eukaryota; kingdom Metazoa; phylum Chordata; class Aves; order Suliformes; family Fregatidae; genus Fregata; species Fregata magnificens. The sequence goes on along the minus strand of WAAD01038331.1, from coordinate 19,131 downwards.
TATAGTCAATGGTTGCTGTAGCAGTGTATTATCTCAGTTACAGAGGTAGAATTCAATGTATGCTGTGGAAATCCAGTATGAAGGGTGTGTGTATGTGTGTGTGCCTGTGCGTTTGTCTGTGTGTGTATAGGTATGCTAAAAGACTTCTTGCTGTGTGTTCCTTATGTGTTTTTAAGAATGTGGGAAGGAGAGTTAAAGGGAAGCTTATCTTCCTAGGAAAGGAAGGTTAATACAAAAAGGGGATTGATTCTCCTCTCAGATAGGTGGCCAAGGATAACCACATATCTCGAAAAATCTGCTACAGTATTCTATGGCTTTACTGTACATCTATTAATAGACAATCTGTGATACCTAACTATGAACATACACATACCTGAGAAGAATGAAATCTTGTGAGGTTAATCCATTGTAATCCCTTGGTTGACACCTTTGCCAGCTTCTTCTCAAAAGTTTTAGATTCCTTAGGCAATCTTCACATGACGTCTTTCTTTTTCCACTGATAACACTTAGAAAAAAACTTAGAGCTTTTCAGAAGGCAAAAATATTTGGAATTCAGTATACTCCAAAGTATATATATTTGAGCCTCTTTCTTCATATTCCAGATATATTTTGGGGACGTTAAAATACCTAGGGGAGCTTTTTCCTTTGTAGGAAGACAGCAGAAAGAGGACTTAGGGGGGTGGGATTGTGGGAAGGCACGAGCTGACACTGCACATTGCAGATGTATATTGATTGGACGTATACAGACATTCTTAAAAACTTGAACTCTGTGTCACTTTAATGACAAGTTACCCTACTAAATGAACTGCCTTGTTTTTCATCCTGCCCTTCATAGGCTGGGTGGTTCATTGAAGAAACTTTCTCACTTTCTCCTTTTCTCTACTCCTGCCTCACTGCTATCGCCGACTCATAGGGAGAAGTATAATCCTCGCGGCGGGTGACCTGTCATGCTGATCTCTGAACAGCGTCTAGCTGTACAAGTACGTTGTGCCAGAGCAATCTCCTGCTCTCTTGATTCCTTTGGCTGGAACATGAAACAGAGATCAGAGCTGAGCCCACTGATTAGTTCTTAATCATGTGAGAAGCCCCACTGAACTGAATTGCTACCACTCACTGTGACTCCGTGTATCGTCACTTACGCGTCCTAAATTAAAAGGCTTATAAAAGGCTTGGCTTGATATGTCTCGGTAAGTAACTTAGCACTTTGAAAAAGCTGTAAATATTTTTTTATGTTCAAAGAGGAAAAATAATGCATGTGGTTGCTTTTTTCCTTCTGCTTATTAGGCTTTACTTTTGATGGCTTTTACTGTTGTTTCTGTATAATAGCTGATTAGGCTAATTTTCCACTGGATTATTAGCACTTCAGGTCTGGATCTTGTCACAAGAGGTGGTATACTTGAGAGGAATTGTGCACAGTGTAAAAAGTGGTGAAGCAGCAGTGAAGTATTTAATGCCTCCTGGCCTCGATTACAGTGCAGCTGGCCCAAATCAACTCAGAACATTTGTAGTACAGAAATTGCTACAGCTCAAATCAGCCAGACTTCTGAGAAAAGGATCAGGGTGGCCTTTTTGCTAGATGGGTAGGTTAAGATGACCAACTTTAACTGGATGCCTGATTTAAGTGGAACACTCTTGTTTAATACAAGCCTCCTTTTATCTTAATGGTATTGGCAGAGCAACCCATTTGTCTCAATTTCCTTCAAGCAACAGTTCTTAAGCCAAAACTTGAAAGCTGCAAATTCTACTGTACCTCAGCAAAATCATATACCTTGGGCTTATTCAGGTTTCCACATAGGGTGACTAATTTTCTGTCTTGTCTCTTCCTGGTATTAAAGTAGAAGTACATTAGTAGCACTGATATTTTCACACCTGGGAAACAGAAAAAAAGCTTTCTGTTTTGCTTTGAAGTACAATAACATGTTGTGGTATGAATACTTTGAATGTAACATGATTTGCAATTTCCATGTGTTGTCAACGTGATTCCCTTATCCAGCCTAAATGACCAAATAGACATAATACTTTTAACTGTATTGATGTAGCATTTTTCACTGGTTAGGAATACAAAATGCAGTGAAACCCCTAACACTGTTCTTTTTTGATTTTGAGGAAACTTGAGCTGAATAATCAGCATGCTTACAACAACATTCAGATAAGATGATCAGCATAGTACAACTTGCTGCTGTTTGTTTTCTTATCGATAATATTCTTTTTATAACAGAAATAATACTTAAGTAATATTCTAATGTGAAATGGTTTACTTCCAATGAGACTTTCTATTATATCCATTATGCTGCGTTGTTTTGAGCCTGCTTTGCTGATAAAGGTCTCCCTTTCAGCATTTTGCTGCCAACATAGATGTCACAGGATGTTCTAATTCATCCCTCAAGAAAACGAAGTCAAGCAAATTCTAGAAATATGAATTAAGTACTTGTTCTTACTATTTTTATATAGTCATTTCTAGAACTTAAATATGTACATATGTATACAGAGAACTAAGCAGTGTAGATACATTGCAGGAGAACTTCGTGTTCTGCATAGAGTGGTTCAGGGACATGAGAGAGAGAGAGAGGGAGGGAGGGAGGGAGGCGGTGCAGTGTTTCCTTTTGGATCTCAGTAAGAAAGGCCTGACCAAAACCAGCTTATTAAAACAGCTGTTTTAATAAGACAGAATAAGAAAAGAAATACAGAGAGCAAGTAAATCTTACGTCCCTTCAGACTTTGGGCACCCCACATTCGCACAGCATTGGATGGACCCTGGATGGATCTCTTTCCAGAGCGCACTGCGTAGATCCTGTCTGTGGGCAGAAGTTCCTCCTTTTTGGTCGTTCAAGCTATGAAGTAGTTTTCTTACAAGAAAACAACTCTATTTGTAAAGGATGCTTGCATGAGAACTTCTTGCAGCACTTTTAGACAAAAGCAAGGACACGCAGGCGGCATGGCCACCAGTACCGAGGGGGAGTTGCCCGCAGGGCCCTCTGTTACAGAGAGCTGGCTGGGGTTATCCTGCAGCCAGAGATTTGTGCCGTGCAGCGCAGCACAGCACGGGCCTGGGTGTGCTCAGGTTAAAACTCTACTGGAGCACTAACTCCTCAGCGTGCAACACTCTCCGGTCAGGATCAACACATTCCACCCCTTGATTCACCTGCAGTTTACCTTTCCCAAAGATACTATAAGTTACAGATTACATTAACAACATATGTGCAGACATGGTCTGTTGGAGATCACCGACTCCTTAAAAACGGAGTCTTCCGCAAGGCTCCCAAGGCACTTGCTCTGCTGTGGCACAGGTGAGATTTGCCATATGGAACTTGTATTTGGCTATAGCAGGTGAAAGTATCCCGGATCTACTCACAGGCCACTGAGTCATTTCGTAACTCTGGAAGTTAGTCTTCTCATACATAGTTCTGCATGTCAAGGAAAGTGTAATTTTCTATCAACCTACAGGTCCCAGCATGATGGGACTCTGATTCTGGAGAAGATGCCTTTGAGATTCAAAGAATATTTCCTGACAGAGAAAGCATGAGCATATATACTGTGCAGAATGTACAGTTCTGTATATGATTTCCTACTTTTTCTGGTGAAGGCTGCTCTGAAATCAGACTCTTTTTGTTGTTTTTTCCAGAGGGAATTAAACTGGGGCTAAAGCAACATGTATTGTTAGTATTTTCCTTCTCCCCCAGTCTCCAAAAGAAACACAAACCGAAACAGCTTACGATCCTCTTACAAGGTTTCAGAATTTCCGCACAAAAACTTACAATTCAGAAGCTGTGGCTGAGCTATACAGCATTTCCTTAAAAGGGTGTCCAACCTGCAGACATTGAGGGTTATCTGATGGATATGTCTTGATGGACTGAATTTTGAGTACTTATTACCTCTCTGCAAATAAAATTACATCCTATACCCAATGAGTTCCTTAGGCTTGAAATGGCTTGCGTGGTTGCTATGCTTCTCCTCATTAGACAGAGAAGGCTGAAGTATCAGGTAATGATGAAATATGTTTCTTTTTATGTGTGCCTGCCTCTCTTGATATTCTTTGGCTGGGAACAGCAGGATCCATAGAAGCTCTGAATTTCTGCTTCAGTACCACTGTTCAGAGGTATGAAAAATTCCTAGGACAAACTCAGCCCTGGATATATCTGGACATAGGTCCATTGCAGATTTTTGCCAGGGCTTACTGCTATTCTTTGCATTGATCTAATTATAAAGCTTTGATTTTCTTAGTGATTTAGTGGAGCTGTGCCTGTTTCTGGCAGAGCTGAATTTGGCTCTGTGGCTTCAGATGGAGAGAACTCAACAGAGTTCTCCCAGGCTTGGCCAGAAGGTGATTCGCCTTTGACATTGCCACAAAGGTCCCATTCAATTATGCAATACATCAATACATAGACTGCACACAAAATGAACTGAGTCAAGCCAAGGTTTTGTAAACTTTACTAGATAATTGTCGGACATAGCACTTTGCCAGCAACTGGCAAAAACAATTGCCTTGGAGGAGAGATCAGCTCGGATATGAACTTTACTCTTAAAAGATGTGTGGATATAAACTGAATACATTAAATATTTTAGGTCAGTTGTATGTTTTTTTGTGGAAAAGGTAGCTTTGTCTTGTGTTGCTTTTTCCATAGTATTATGGATTTTAAGTAGTTTACCGAGGCAAATGTCTAATGGTTTGTTTGTGGGTTTTTAAAATCTTGTTACTGTTAATTTTATTGAACATTTAACAACTCATCACTTGGGTTAAAACAGATGGGCACCCACTGATGATACTGAAGCATGAAACATAGATTGCTGCTATTTAGGGACACTATTTATTATCATTTTACAGGCAAAATAATTCCAGGCAAACTAATTTAGGTCATCTAGTGAAGGGAAAAGTGGAGGCGAGGGAAGGTCAGACAGTCTGTTGTACAAGCCAAATTGGCTGGCACTGGTGTGTTCAGAAAAATGGACATTTTGTCAGCCTCAATTGGTTGGCATACGGGTTAGACTTCTGGCCAGTCTAAATGGAAGAGCAATGTCCCATACAGGATTGACGCCTAGACAGTGTTGATACAGAAGAAGGTGAAACGCTTAGTTTATCATAATAAGCTAGCATAGCTGAGGAGTTAATTTATATAAGCTTATGATGATGATCACTTTGGCCTATGTCAACGACAAACTTAAAAAATTTCTTCTCCTCAACAGAACTCTTTAAATTCTTGAGTTTGGCTTAAAGGATCAAGAAGCTTTTATGGCATTACTGTCACTCTCTGCATGCAGATCTCCTCCTTCTCCCTCCACCTCCCCACATAAAAGTAGTACTGGGGAGATTGACATATGCCAATCTTGCTCACCCCATTCTCTAAGGGAAGATCTGCATGAACAGTTAAGACAGTCAAATGTAGATACAAGTATCTCTGTTGAAAATAGGAAAGAAGGAAACTCTTCAAACTTGGAATCATATTCCCAAATCCAACTTGGAAGGAAGTTCCAACAAGGAAGATATACTAGCAGTTCAGGAATGCTTTTCTATGGTGAATTTTGTTTATAAATGTAAAAAGCACAATTTCTGTGTTTACAACTTAAAAAGAGAGCACAATTATGCATTTAATTTTACTTTCCAAGAAATTGTTTTGGGCTTTTTAATGAAACTTGTTGCACAGTGTTTGGTTGCAAAACTGTTTCTGAGGGATGTTGAGTGCAGTCTTTTATGGTGACTTTTTCCCATACTCAAAGATGGATAAAAATAAAAATAGTTCTGAAACACACATTTATCCTGAATCCAGTACAAAATCACTAGCAGGAAGACTGAGTGAAGGAACTGACCCTGTGTAGTAGTAAACGTGTTGTCCCAAGCCTTCATTTCATGTGACTATGGAATTTCAACAAATGATACCTGAGTGCCCTCGAAGAGTCAGTCCCCCATGCTCATTTCTTTGGTTTTCTCAGGATTTTTGCTTTTCCCCTTTTTTCTAGCCCATGTATAATTTGGAAATGCATTTTGAAGATTTTAGTGCAGATCCTTAGTGTTTCTTTGCAGTACAAATTTCTCTGGCAGTCTGGAGGAAATTGAGAATCCCCTGTGACTTTAAAGGAGCAGGGAGCATTTGGAGTTGAGGATTGCTGCTCTATATTGCTGTTGGCAGGCCTGTTACGTGTTTTCCAACTCTTCGGTTTGGCGGTGGTCCAGGATCCATTGTTCTTCATCACAGGGAGTCTTTCCATTACCTTCTACCGGTATTTGATAAGGATTTTTTAGGCTTAAGAATAACTGTGCCTCCTTCTGATGACTATTACTAGTGTGATAATCCATAGACACAGAAGTTCAGCTTTGGAAAGGTGTCACTACACGAATGAGCTTGCTTGAAATTTCAGAGGTTCCTGGAAGAAAATAATACACTATCTCTATGCCATCTATTACTTCTTTCAGTGAATGTTTAGGTAAAATTTTACTTCAAAAATCAGATATTTCACAGCTAACATGAATTGAATGAAATTTCTATGGCTACCAACAGAGACCACCAAGCTCCATTATCGTGTGATCTGTAAATGAAGGAACCCTATCAAGGGCATAATTATCTGTCTTCTTTAATTAAACAGCAGTACTGTGCACAAACACAACCGCTAAAAAATAACCCTATAGAGAACCAGTACAGTTTGTATTAGTGTTCTGATGGCTTCACGTGAAACAGTTTTCCAATCTCATTAACATACTGAAAGAGAATAATAGTTATTCTGTTGAAGTTAGAAAGTTGCATAGTTTTTCTTGAATAGATTAGGCTGTGCATACTATCCATACAGTGGTACTGCATAGCAGAGTTAATGAAGCTGTTAGCATGATCTGTCATGCCAGAAAAGATCCTGAAAATAATTAGAAAGTGACTGTGAATATTTAGATAGGGCACATATTAGATATGCTGCATTCTCTTGTAGAATATACAAGTTTGCATTTAAAAATATTCAATGACCTCTAGCAACTGCTATACTTAAGTCAGAAACATGGACTTCATGAAGTCTGTTATGCTCCCAATGTCATCCTATTTTAGTAAAAGACATGAGCTTCTATGATACACTGCTTATCAGGTGCATACAGTATTCATTAAAAAAAATCCCAAGCAAACACAAATTTTATATTGTCATTGTCATAAGAGAGCTGTCAGCATATTTTTCCAAATGGATTTTGTAGGTGCATGTCTAACAACTTATGCATTTTTTATCACATATATAAATTAAATACTGTGGAAAAAAGAGACAAAAGCACATTTTAGATGGGCAGTATGTGCATCAGCTAATGGGGATGTATAGGTTAAACTGAAAAATGAAAAAATAATAGGAAGGGAAATTAAGGTTGGTGCAGGAATAACAAATTTTAATAATGTGTGTTTAGAATGTTGGTTCCGTTAATGATGACAAATTGCAAGGGGTGTTTTCATTATCTGCAAGTTCAGATCACCTAATCTCGATCTGATGGGGAGAAAAAGCAAATTGGTGAATATCATTACATCTTTTCATTGTTTTGCCTCTAACCACAGAGAGAAATTGTAGTTAACTTGCTACAAGCATCTCAGGATTATTTACTTAAAGTTGCTTAGGGATACGTGAAGATTTCAAAAAGCTATTTAATGTGGGTACTTGGGAGTAAAGAATTAATTAGACCATTCCCTATTTAGAAGGTAGACATTAAAAATACATTGTAAGATTAAGCTTTTACATATAGTGAAACAGAGCTTAAATTCACTGAAAGAAATGCTAACTTTCCAGAATTGAATGAAATGCAAACCACGGTTAAATTCTTGAGGACTGTGAAACTCAACACTATGGGGTCAATATTTTATTAGTTTTAAATTATTTTAAGATAATTCCTTTTTTTTTTCTACTGTAAAACAGCATGAAAAAACTAATCGTGCAGGAGGCATTCCATTATTGAAATGTAATGCTCAGAGGATTATGATATGCATACTGGAGAACATTCTAATGGTGTGGTGAGATGATCACTTGTGATTGCATGAACACTGTTTTTTTAGTTACGTATCCCTTGTCTAGCTTACAGTAAATGATCTCTGGCCTTCTGCAGTGCAAGGAAAAAGGTTACTTAAAACAATGCCTAAGGACCCACACAGCTGGACAAAACCTGTTAAGGTCATTTTGGAGATCATTGCTATGGTCATAAGCAAGTGTCTGCCCCATACATACCTGTCACCACAAATTAGCCTCTCAGTTTTGAGGTAGTAGTGTACAAGTTACGCAAAGGGTAACTGAGGAGAAAACAGGGTGGTTTTGTGCTTGTGGTCTGAATGCTACTCCAACTCTGTTTTAGTACGAGTGGGTTTTCTACCTTTAGCATATCTGAATGTTAGGTCCCTTTTGTTAAACAGATACAAAGACACTGGCCTAAAGCACAACTGGACAGTCAGTCCAACAGTTCTTCCTTATTCAGAAGTCTGATTTTGCTTGATTTGGAGTAAGTGGGTAAAAAGCCCTAGAAGAGGGCAATGCCTGAAGGCTAAATAACAACTATAAATAAAAAAATATTGATATGTTAATATCCAGATCTTTTATAGTCCTCTTGCTGTTCCAAGGAGAGTTTATTCAATGCAAACAGATAATTCCTGATGAATGGATAGGTTATAGGATAAACATGTGGCACTAAACAAAATTAATTAAAAAGAAGCAAAGGCCATTTTGTGTAGCATCCTGCAGGTACAGTGAAGATAAATACACAGGAAACTAAATTTGTGAGGTGAGTTTCATATACTATTCATCTACACCTGCAATTTTTGTTTTTTATGAAAGCAAAAGAACACCTCTGTAGCCCAGGAAATGCAGTATTGCCTACACTAGGAACAGACCATAGGCTTTGTACTGAAGTCACAGACCCTCCAAACTGGAGTTTGTCAAGCTTACTTTGTCTGAACTTGTCTTGAACTGCCTGGAGTTTTATTTTGGCTTGTTTAGGTGTCATAGCAATTTTCCTAACAGTCAGGAGGCTATGCCTAATTTGTTTTACTTTTCACAGAATCATAAATGTTGGAAGTGGTCTCTGGAGGTCATCTAGTCCAACCCCCTGCTCAAGCAGAGTCAGCTAGAGCAGGTTGCTTAGGACATTGTCCAGTCAGGTTTTGAATATCTCCAAGGATGGAAACTCCACAGCCTCTCCAGGCAACCTGCTCCAATGTTTTGCTACCCTTACAGTAAAAAGAAGTTTTGTCTTACGTTTAAATGGAATTTCCTGTATTTCATTTTGTTCCCATTGCCTCTTGTCTATTCACTGGATACCTCTGAGAAGAGTCTGGCTCTGACTTTTTACTCCTCTCAGTAGACATTTACGTACATTGAAAACATCCCCCTCTGAGCCTTCTCTTCTGTAGATTGGACAGTCTCAGCTCTCTCAGCCTCTCCTTGTACGACAGATGCTTCAGTCCCTTCATCAGCTTTTTGGGCCTGGACTCTCTCCAGCATGTCCATATCTCTCTTGTACTGGGGACGTGAGCGCTGGACCCAGCACTCTGGACGTGAGCTCGCCAGTGCTGAGCAGAGGGGAAGGTTCACCTCCCTCAACCTGTTGGCAATGCTCTTTCTAGTGCAGCCCAGGGGCCTGTTGGCCTTCTTTGCTGCAAGGGAGCACTGCTGGCTCATGGTCAGCTTGGTGCCTGCCAGGACCCTCAGGTCCTTCTCTGCAGAGCTGCTTTCTAGCTGGTGAGCCCACAGCGTGTACAGTTGCCTGGGGCTTTTCCTCCCACAGTGCAGGACTTTGCATTTCCTTTTGCTTACCTTAGTGTGGTATAGCCATGATTTTTACATACATAGCAGCAATAAGTAGTTTTTCTGTGTAGACTGAAATACTTATGGTTGTATCATAATGATGTAGTGTGGAGGAATACAGTCCTGGTATTATAGCCAACTCCTTTCAAGTGGGGATATAGGATACAGTGTAGAGGAGTATGGACATGGGATGGTAGGAAAAGGGGAACAGGCTGTCACTATAGTTAGCAATGGTCAGTTAAAGAAATACAGATATGGAACTGAGTACAGTCAGTTTTAGGACAACAAAGAAAACAAAGACCACCATCAAACATAAGTAAAGCATGCCTTATATAGTACATTTGGATGTAATGTCACCTTGCATACTAATGAAGAAAGATCAGGGTGTAAAAATGTATTAACAAATATCCAAAAATGACCCCAAGCACATCCCAGAGTGAGGAGGAAGAAGAAATCATCATCATCGTACTCCTCCCAGAGAAGGGGACTCAGGGTGCTGAGGAGTCACTGTACGCCTCCCGCCCCACACATTGAAGTGATTAATTTTAATATCCAGAGGGGCAAAGAAGGACACCAGAAAAAGAGCATAGATATTAGGCATGTGCATATAACAATTTTAACTCTATTATTAAGACTTTTTTCCATATTCTCTCCTTTTCTGTTTATGTAATAATTAGATCTGAATTAACAATAATTCATTGATTAAACTATTAACATTTCAGGCGTAATAACAGTAAATTATTGGCTTTACAGATAAGGTACGTTATTAGCACACAGCAAGATTTTGAGTGTTAACAATTCTCTACGATCCTTCTTTTTATGTAAATGTGTTTGTTGACCCAAACCACTGTTCAGAAACCTGAACGATGGTTCAAGCCTAGATCCCCTTTTGTTTCTACTTGGAAGAGAAAAAGCTGTGTTACTGCTTTCATGTGTGTCCTCCTAACTCTAACTCAATATCCTCCCAGTTCTATAAGCGTGCTTGGTGCCACTAGTGCCTGTGAATGGAAAGATGTATGTCCTCTGAAGAAATTCCTTCTGCTACTCTACCTGTAAGCTTAATTCTGCCTTGGCATGTAGGAACTCAAATAGTTAGTTCTTTCTCTGCTTACTCACACTCGGTGGAGACTACACAGTGTTTGCAGCATGTTTCTAAATTTCATCCCATAGCAAAACTGTCTTATTGCACCCTTAAATCTTTTCTCTCCCCCTCTGGCAAAGGGTTGATTCTTAGGTGGTTCCTTATCAAGGAACACCTTTAGATGAGAAGTCAGATGAGAAATCACTTAATATACTAAATACATTCATTCATTCAAGACTCCATAAATATTGTCCCAATGTAACCACTTGTTTAACCACAGTCAGGGCCCAGGTAACTTAGCCACTTATAAATAGTATCATTTTAACACATGTACTTTCACTGTTACTTAATACCAAAGCAATTGCCATAGTAACTGCCACACATATGCTGCAGAAGGGAAAAATTAGTGAAAAGAGCAAGCTTTGTTTAAAGTCAGGTGCCTTTAACTTTGTCACTGAAAATAATCACAGAAATTATCTTTGCAACAAAAGCCTGGGGACTGCCAAAGGGAGAAGTCTGTGGTGTTAGGCACAGACATTTTGAGCACCTGTGGAGGACCAGTCCAGCCCGAGAGCTGTACCTAATTTCTAGGGCTAAATAAGATCTTCAGTCACTAGTTAATTACTGTGTTCAGTGTTTCCGTAACAGTATGGTCTTTCCAGAAATATGCCTTGGGCAGAACGAGCTAACCATTGCTTTTTTTTCATGAAAATGCACAACTGTAGCTTGATTGTACTTAGGTTTTAAGAGAGGAGGGCTGTATATGTCACAAGGTCCTCAGTGCACTTGGGGAAAAGGGCTTTCAAGAGCTTTATTAAATGTGTACTCCTTATAAAATAATACTACATTATATATCTTATAAAAATTAAAAAAAACCCCTGAAATAACAAATGTTAAATGAAATAAACCAGAAAATGAACTAAGTAAATGACAAAGGCTAATAATACAAAAGAATAAACATGGAGTTTAAAGCTGTTGTAAACTAATCCTCTGTATTTAAATTAAAATTGGTGAGGATGACAGGTATTGTAAATGGTGTAATTTCTACTACATTTTTCTTTTCCCCTCTGTTAAATTCTGATCTCAGCTAAATTCTGTCTCTGAGCAATCTGGAATAAGGTTGTCCCTGTTGTTTTGCATGCAAGAGTTGGTTATGACAGACTTTGTGATTGAACAGCAGATATCACAGCAGATTTGGAAATATCATCCTGCACAATATAACGGATTAAAATAAAAATATCTAATGCCATCCTTGTACTCATACCCCAGTCAAGTCTTTTCCCCTGATGTTCTGCTTCCTACAGAACATTTCACTGCAGTCTGCTTTTTCAGAAACAAAGGTGCAGAAGTGAGATCCCTAAAGACAAATGCTGTGTGAATTGAAAAATCCTTAATGCTGCTTCCATCCAGATGAAGGGAAAAAATGGTGGTGGCTTTAATATCTAAGAATATGAAAGTATAAGGAAATTTGCAGAGAGAAGCAAGAAGGATACTGCTGCCTTTGAAGGCATACGAGGCACAAATATCCATTACTTATGATGTTCACCACAGTAGAATAAATTATGATGGAGAAACTGGATAGGGGAACCATGGAAGTTAAAATACGTCAACTCAAACTGAACAGTAAACATATGCTACATGCTGGAGATAATAAAGTATATGATTCCTCTGATGTCCTTAAAAAAGTGGGAAATAAAAGAAAGAAAATACACCAGTACATTAAAAAGGTTAAAGACTCGGTTTTTTAGGGGTAACACATGGTTAACACAGAAATTGAATTATATCAGAGGGTATCCATTCCATGCAGTGAAATATATTACGCAAAGGCTTTTGACCTTTAAGAAAATATGTTGATGATTTTCCTCTGCATACAGAAAAATGTCAGCATAGGTGTAAATAAATGTCATTAACTTTGTTTTTGTATTCAGAGTATATCCACAAGGACTAAGATGTGCTGGTATTCAGACACCTGAATGGAGAGCATTCGAACCACTCATTAACCCTCCTAGTTCACTTGACTGCTCAGGCTGTCTCAGAGATGTCAGCCTCTTACATCACTGAGGAAATGGGTTCTTATCAGGTCTATACAAAATGAGGATGCATATGGTCTTACTACTAAAACTGCACGCATCGCATGTATTCATGTCATGTTTTGAAGACTGCTTTCCCAGGGACCCGAAAATGTCCAGTTTCAATTTTCTGTTTTACCAATTGAAACATACATGTATGAAAATTAGAAAATGTAGAAGCAGCACTGTTTGCTTTCATATAGGAATATGTGTCTATATCCTTCACCCTTTAGAGGATGCATTTTCAGGCCAAAACCTCTTGTTGGAATGTTTCATGTTGCAGACTATGACCCTATTCTAAGCAATACGTTACAGTCCAGTTAATAGAAAACAATGCTCCTCCAAAAACTGAATACCTGGGACATTTCCGTGATCCACATTTCTATCTGTTCTCTAGCTGCTTTCTCCAAAGGGAGAAGGGAAATATAGTGCACTTAAGATGCTGGAGGGAGAAGGTGATGGTAGTTCTTAAGGAAACTGAGCTGCAGTCTGTCCTGCTGTTCCAAAGATGTCTCTCTAGGTCCAACCAGGGCAGTCCAAAAATACCTTATTTCAAGAATCTGCTAGTACTCCTATATATTGTCACCATTTTAAATTTTGAAAATGTGATCCATTTCATTATTCAGTGGTACACTATAGTCAAGTAACATAAGAATATTTCCTCCCTCCCGAAACAAAGTTAATATTAGTATGCAACTTTTCAACATTTAAAAAATGTATTTTTGTTCCTTAGTTTTACAGGAGTGTTTCTGAGAGTAAATGCTATTGCTTTAATAGTAACAATGAGCAGAAATAGATGCCTGCGGGCAATTTAGGTTTCATCACTATTTTCAGATAATTTAACAATGATTGATTGCATAAGTTGTTGGGAATTGCAGGCACTCAGCATATTTCAAAATTAGGTCACTTGTATAGATGTAGGAGCCAAATTTAAGCATCCAAGATGAAGAAAAGTTCATGAGGGGGCTTTATTACATCTTACATACCAGCCTGTCCTGGAAAGCTGGGTGCTCAAAGGGTGATCCCATAGACGCCTGCCTCTTGTTCGGACCTTTGATTTCAGTAGCAGTACAGATATCAGTAAGTAAAGTCATAAGTGTCTGCAGGACTGAATCCATTGTAGAAATCCCCTAACGTACATCAGATTGTACCAGGGCTCATAATTCTGTTCCTTCCTGATACATCTCAGTAACTTTCAGCATGCTGCCTTGACATCCTACACCATTACGTTACGAAGCTGCTTAAATACTCCACAAGTTTGTTGTAGAACTATGTTGGGGTTTTTTTTCTTTAATAGCTCATTGACACATTTTGTGCTGTACTATTGAGAGATTAATAAGGGACTCAGTGATGGAAGACTTTATAATAGCTACTTTGTAGCCATTTATAAATTGTTATGTCTTTCAGTGTATGATTCAATATGAATTTAAGTTTTAAATGTGTTATGAAAAGATGTTTTCCTATACCGACCTAATTTTCAGACATTAATAACGAAACCATTCACTCTACATCAAGAGCACCTTCTGCTGTGAACATGATGGCTCTGGAAATAATGCATTTTACCTTTGTGCTCCACTTACATCACGAAGCCTACGAAGTTTTGGAGCAGACAAAAACAATAGAAATATGCTGTCCAGGAATATTTTTCTTTCAGGGCTCTAAGGGAGTTGAAATCACTAGGCAATGTGATGTAGTAATAATAGGTGTTTCTTGCTGGATAAGGAGGTGGAAGAGGAAAAGATGAGAAGTTGATTAGTCCATGCAGGACAATCTGTCACATGTACATATGTGCTTATAAATGTGTGTGTCTTTGTGCATATGTACACGCGTACACATACACAGCTGTCGGTGAAATGTATTAGTACATGTGTGAAAACAGTGAAAAATACATCAATAATTTGCTGATCTTTCTGAAACTTCTGCATTTTAATGAATCATGTTATAAATATGTTTAATTCTAAAGCGTACAGTACTTAGTATGACCTGTAAAAAAGGTTCAGTGATGTATCACTATCTTTTTCTTCAAGTGGCATAAGACTTTGGTCTTTGCTATGTCATTTGGTTATCCTGAAGTCAATTATTTATGCTGGCTTAAAAATCTAGTTTAGAAATATTGATAACTGACATTGGTTAGTGACATTGACAATGGTTCTGCCAACTTGTACAGCAAACCTGGTTTTGAAAATAACTTAGGCTGGATTTTTTAGGGTTTAAATTAGCAATTGATAAGAAATCCTTAAAGGTTTTTAGAGATTGGATTTGGATAAAAGTCAGAAAGTCAAGCTTAGCTGAATTCTTTGGTGTACAACCAAGCTACAAATTTCATGCTTGAAGAAAACTTTAGAGAATTTGCTTTAATGAATGTTGTGTGATTATCCGTGCAGAGCAGATTGGATCAGTAAAGTTCAGTGCTGTGTTCCTCAGTATTTTGTTTCAGAGAATTTCAGGTACACAGTGCAAAAATTTTAAGAAGGGAGTAACCTTCAAGATTTATGAGAATATTACATTTTATCCTTCCTTTCAGTCTTCAGCACTCAAAGGTGCCGCTGCAGAACATGACCCATCAATCTGCAGGTTAAAAATAATCCCAAAGTGTTCAGTGGAGCTGAACCTCCACGCAGGACTGCTGGTGAGGAACATGTTCTACCGTTCTCTGCCCAGTTACAGAACTGCACTGTACTCATACAGGAGAGATGCTGGCTGTGATAGCTTATATTTTTGAGCTGGTTCAGATTTTTTTTTTTGTAAGATACTTGTCTGTTGAAAAAAAAAGTGTTCATCAAAATCAAAACCTTTCTCAAGAAAAGGTCAGCTTTAACAAATGTTCTCCCTTTAGGAAAAAGTATCAAAAAGTATAGAAACTGCTCTTGTCTCACTATAGCAGCCTTAAAATAAATATGAAATAATTACCTGCTCAGCAAGTGAATGTGTAATAAAATACGAACATTTTAGAATTAGCTGAGTGTTTTCCTATTAGACACATAATTTTGTTTTATTCTTAGTTCTCAGAAGTGTCACATTTTTACTATTCTCTATTGTACAGGCTTTTCACTTTTTAAATTGCCCAAATATGTTCATAATTTTTCAGTTATATTACAATTGGAAAGATCCAAGTTTGGTAAAATATCAGGCACAGAAAATAGGATACCTACCTAGGTGTCCTGGTTTTGGCTGGGATAGAGTTAATTTTCTTCATAGTAGCTGGTATATAGTGCTGTGGTTTGGATTTAGTATGTGAATAATGTTGATAACACATTGATGTTTTAGTTGTTGCTAAGTAGTGCTTACACTAGTCAAGGACCTTTCAGCTTCCCATGCTCTGCCAGGTGCACAAGAAGGAGGGAGGGGGCACAGCAAGGACAGCTGACCCCAACTGACCCAAGGGATATTCCACACCATATGACGTCATGCTCAGCATATAAAGCTGGGAGAAGAAGAAGGAAGGGGGGGGACGTTCGGAGTGATGGCGTTTGTCTTCCCAAGTAACCATTATGCGTGATGGAGCCCTGCTTCCCTGGAGACGGCTGAACACCTGCCTGCCGATGGGAAGCAGTGAATGAATTCCTTCTTTTGCTTTGCTTCCATGTGCAGCTTTTGCTTTAGTTATTAAAATGTCGTTACCTCAACCCATGAGTTTTCTCACTTTTACTCTTCTGACTCTCTTCCCCATCCCACTGGGGGGGAGTGAGCAAGCGGCTGGGTGGTGCTCAGTTGCCGGCTGTGGTTAAACCACGACACTAGGCTTGTGGCTTACTGGAGATGTATCAAGCATACTTAATTCCCTTTTTGGTACTGGGTAAAATCTCTTCTATACCAGGTCATAAACAGTAATCACTGTTGTTCAGTATTGTGTTTACTGTTCAGTAGAGCATGTGTAACATCTGTAATGAATTTGTGTTCTTTTCCTGTCCTCTAAGATCAAGAAGAGAGGAACAGATCTTCAATGTTTTTAGGAATAGTTCTGATTTTTTTAAATTTCATTTCAAAGTATTTGGTATAGAAAGCAGGGTTAGGGAAAAGAATCCTGATTTGGGAGTGGAAAATAAGGAAGCTTGTTTCTCCAGTCCAAGACAAAATTGTTTTAATCTTAGACTCAATTGGAAGAAACTAACAACTATCACACAGATGAGTTCAACCATTTGAAGGAATTCCCTTGCACCAAAGGAGAATAGTATGGCAACTTGAATCATAAATCTTGAGTTTTAAATAGCTTTTCAAATCTCTTGAACCAGGAGCACAAGGGTCTTTGAAGATGAAGCATAAAGCCTGGAACTTGATTCAAAGCAGAGGTGATGGCTGAGATGTTTGGTACTGTACTCTCCTGAAGCAGAAAGTGCAGAAAGCTTTATCTCGAGGAATGTATCATGGCTCTAGACTAAGGAAGAAATGAAGAAAGCATGAATAATGAAAAGTAAAAGAGGAGGCTCATAGTACATAGCTCATTTTATCAAGACCACACTTCAAGAAATTATTTCACAGAAAGTCATGAGTAAGAGAGGGGAAATCAGGCTGACACAAGGAGTTTGATGGATATCAGCTACAAGCTCAAACTACTGTTTTGAACAATCTTTCTGTTTTCATTGTCTGTTATACTTTATCATTTAGGAAGAGGAACAGAAAAGATAACAATGAAGGATCTGGGGTTTGTTTTGGGAGTTGGAAGTTTTTAATAAAAATAACATTGACAAAAATCTCTAAAGGAACCATTCAGGTATCATCTGGTGTGCACCCGAACCAACATGACTGGTTCTTGGAGACCTTTAGATTTGATTCTCTCTAACGCATTTAATACTATTCTACAGCTGTCTAGGAGTAAAAAGGCTATAAGGATTGGAAGGAGCTGACAAGTGCAGACAGGAATGTGTAACAGTGAAATCTGCTGATTAGAAAACACTTTTTCACACTGAGAACAATGCAATATTATGTACTTTCAAGCTGTCAAAATAGAAGTTCTTGCATCTGAGTGCCAGATGCAATTTTGTAAGAATAGGCTCAAATGGAATGAAACCTTCTTGTAAGTCATGCTTGTACAACTAGATAAATGCTCTTGATATCTTGATTTTTATTTAGTTTGCACTAGAGAGGAAAAAGGACATTTAAGAAATCTTTCATCTTTATTTTATGAGGGTTTTTTTCCTCAAAACCTTTTGTTCTACCACTGTACGCCTACTTACTCTAGCATAAATTTGTGAACAGAAAGGGTTTGGAAAACCAGTGCAATATTAGATTAATAATGAAAACTTAAAATCACAGATTTAGTAGAAGAACTTTTCCTTTAAATACTAACTACTTTATAGGTTTCACTTGGTAAATACCATTTAATTACAAATTAAATGCATGTTCACACACATTAGTTGATAATTATATTTAATATAGTAGACCCAAAAGTAATTACCTTCAACAAGAAGAGAGGTTGTAGAAGACAAAAATAATCATGTATTTTCACGTAACAGGGTGCATTCTGTGTTAATCTTCTTCCACTGTCTACTACTTAACTTGTAAATAAATGATCAATGATTTCTATGCAAGACGGGACTAACTCAATATCTTTCCCCTATAAAAGAAGCATTATAGATTTGCTTGGTTATAAATTCACTAAGCAGAAAAATTAAGAAGGCAAATGATGCATACAGCCAAATTAAAATGAACTGTGGGAAAATCGTTAAAAATTAATGTGCCTTAAATTTCATTCTAAGTTATTTACCACTCATGGTAGTTTTACTGCTAATTCAGGAAAACAAACAGATGAACCAGTAAGAATACAGGCTTTATTTTACCTTAAATGACACGGTGATATAAAAGAAGCAGCATTCAAACATGCTCTCTTATTGGGAGTTAGTATCAAGGCATGATACAATATCAAGACACGGAGAAATCCTTAGAATGCATGACAAGGCAATTGCATGTGAATTACAATGTGGAGATGCAGTGTCACTTTGATTGACTTGTTTTGTTTTTATTTGCTGTACCTTAGAATTTTATCAGCAAATGCAAGATTGAAGAAACAGATTTTGCTGTTGAAAGTAGCTGTATTGGATGGGTTCTACAATCCAAGACTGATACTCAGGAGCACTACTTGCTTTGATGAAAAGTTTCAACATTTCAATGGATAAATCCTTTGTGTTAGAGACCCAATACTAACAAATGAAAACTTGACACTTGGAATACATTGGTCTTCTTTCTAAACTTGGAGGGCAACGGCCGTTGCTTGCCAGATCATAGAATCATAGAATCATTAAGGTT
>WAAD01038330.1:281-13474 GCA_013389945.1 Fregata magnificens | reverse complement strand
GTGCGGCCTCATCTTGAGTACTGTGTGCAGTTTTGGGCGCCACAGTATAAAAAGGATGTGAAGCTATTAGAGAGTGTCCAGAGGAGAGCCACAAAGATGGTGAAGGGTTTAGAGGGGAAGCGGTATGAGGAGCGGCTGAAGTCACTTGGTCTGTTCAGCCTGGAGAAGAGGAGACTGAGGGGAGACCTCATTGCAGTCTACAGCTTCCTCACAAGGGGAAGAGGAGGGGCAGATGCCGGTCTCTTCTCCCTGGTGACCAGTGACAGGACCTGAGGGAATGGCAGGAAGATCTGCCAGGGGAGGTTCAGGTTGGACATTAGGAAAAGGTTCTTCACCCAGAGGGTGGTGGAGCACTGGAACAGGCTCCCCAGGGAGGTAGTCATGGCACCGAGCCTGACAATATTCAAGGAGCATTTGGACAATGCTCTCAAACACATAGTGTGAATTTTGAGATTGTCCTAGACAGGGTCAGGAGTTGGACTTGATGATCCTTGTGGGTCCCTCCCAACTCAGGAGATTCGATGATTCTATGAAACCTTTTTGATACTTGATATATTTGTTTTTAAAAGCATAGATGTTTGCATCTGCCTAGATCCATTAGTTGTTTTCCATCATTTGGTCTGTTTGTTGGTTTTCTCTTATTTCTGCTGCACAAACAGGGTTCATGTGGTTGCTTAGTTTTCTGGGTCTGCATTTAACCAATGAGAATTCTATTGCAGCTTTTCTGTAAGCTAACACTTTTTGGTGGAACTTTTATGCCAGCACTGTACAACTTCTGTCATCTCTGATGCTGGTGACTCATCTGACTTCAACATTTTGTGTAGCAGTTCCAGTCACTTCTCTCTACTTCTTCACAAAAAACAAAGTAGAAGTTAGTATGTTGAATGTCTTGCTCATTCACATTGATTTTTAAACAACAAAAACTGTAGCCATGCATTCTAAAGGTTGCACAAAATATTTGAGTAAGGTGGAGAGACTATTCTGTTTTAAGGAAAAATATATCTACCTAGACAATCCCATTTTCATATGGTATGTTGCATCCCAATAGAAGCAATGTTATAACCTTTCAATTTCAAAAGAAACCAGACCCACAGCCAATTTACCAAAGTAGAGGTTTAGCAGAAAGTGTATGATATATGGACAATCAACAATAGGATTACCCTGTCAGTCATCAGTACCCTTGATCAGATAGCTCATTTGCAGTAACAGTTGAGTCACAGGGCTCCTTTTTTGCAAGCTTCTTAACACAGTTTGGATGAACCCCAAACCATCAGTGACAGTTTGTGTTAGTTCACTTATAGTTTCTATCATTTAGGTGCACATATGACCCACAAAGATCCTGCTAGCTCTATAATTGCTGACAATTAGTGAATTTTGCAAAGTGGATGTTTAGCAATCTCACCACTAACCTCAAGCACATAAAACTTATTTCAGTTTTATTGCTGTGTCAATGCTCAAAAGCAGCACTTTACAGTTTTTATATAATTCTTCTGCACATTCTTCACCATCAGACATTCAGTGGCTATGGGATATACACGTATGACAGTAAAATTAAATTTGGGACCCACAGCTGGACTGTACTATTCTGTCTTCTAACTTGGATTTAGTTTTTGAAAGCTTAATAAACTGAACCCAAAATGACATAAAATGCCTGTTCTTCTCTAATAACCAGTCTTAGAATCAGTCTGTGCATTTACAAATATTTTATAGGTTCACATTAGAATGTGAAACTAGTGGCTACACCTACTAGTCAATTAAACAGTGTGAAGGCATTGTCCCAAGTACTATAACTCAGTTACCTATGTGGTTGTGTTGTTAGAAAGTTCCTTGGCGTTATTCTCACCTAGCACTTTCCCAGATAATTCACAGATGTGGTTTAGGAGTTACTCCAGTATAGAAACCATTAGGCAGTTTGGATGTGGCTCTCCTCTCTGGACGGTGAGCATTTGCTAGTATGTATGTGGCCAGTCTATGCCAGTTGGCCTCAAAGTCAAAGAAAGGCTCTGGCACTCTTCAACTGATTAATATAAATGTAGCCAGTGCAGCTGTTGTATAGCAACTTTCTAGAGAATGCTTTCATTCTGTGGTAAACATGCTGTAATTAAAGATAGTTTTATCGCTCTTTCATTCACTCTGGGGCTGGTACTGCAGCGTGGCCAAGAGGCCGTAAATTCACTCTAGTTTATACCCTATCAAGTCCTTAATCCGTAGCAGTAGTCCTTAGCAAAAAGTTCAAATCGTTATGGTATGTAAAGATGAATAAAAATGAAAGGATATTGTGGTCAGAGCAGTTTGTTATCCAGCATACGCCATACCCATGTATGCTAGAGCATTGAATATGTATGCTGGCTGCTGCACTAATTGATCTTCAGCCAAAATTTTTATATTTCTGTTCTGACCACTGTGTTTGTAAAGTGTGCTGTGTGTATTCAGATACCATTAATTAAGGATTTTCCACAAAGTAATTTGTTTTTATTCCAGTGTGCGTACTCATAAATCTCAATGATTTCGGTATCATATGCTGTATGTAGCACTGTAGCACCATCTTGTGTGAGCTGCAAATGTGGTTTCAATATATGCATTCAGTAATCTTCATGTTGACTAATACAATTTTATTTAAAACCCTTTTATGTAAAACTGAAATCAGGAAACAAGAACATGAAATAGCTCCCCCTTGTAATATATGTGGTAGATTTCATAACACTGCATTCATTTAAGATACCTATTTGTTAGGATGATCCATGCAAATATGAGGCATGGGGATGCTGCAATCTGGAGGCAATAAATATGCATTTTATCTGTTTTATGCTACAAAAATACAGAAGTAAAGCACAGAGATTAGAATCTTTGTGAGAAATAAAAATAAACTGTAGTATAGGAAAGAGCTGCTAGGGAAAATTAAGTAGGAATTTTTATGAAATAGCTGACAGGAATAAAACTGGAAAATGCTTTTAAATGACAGCAGGTAGCAAATGGGGCAAGGACTCAGAAATCAGTGTTCATAATCAGCTGTAGTGCTTTGAGGTTTCTGCATGTTTGGAAAGATACACATGCACAGGGGCAAAAAGTGGGAAGGGAAATGCATAAAACAATCTTGTTCATATTACAGAGCAAACAGTGATTGGAGGCATGATTATGGTGCATCAAATGCACTCCTACATTTTAATACCTCACACACACTTCTTTTGTTCCATATTTTCATGCTTTATTTTGTGTCTAGTTTCCCTTCATTTTTCTTTTTACTTTTACTGAGCCAATTTCAGTATATTCAGTAGTTTGTCAAGAGGAATTATAGTCTTGCTCTTAATGCAAGTCCAGCCGTGGAGGAGGTAACTACTACTTGCTGCCATTGCTACGATCATATTAAAATGGGGTGACAGTTCTTCTATTGAATGTAATGAAAAGAAGCTCTCACAGTCACTTTTAGCACTTTCAGTCTCTTCTTTTGTGATGTCAATTATCTAATTTTTCCAAGTATATTAACATAGTTTGGGCAGTTATATAGTAAGTCTAATTCTCCTTGAGTGATTGTCCATTTGAAACATTTAGGTGATGGAAACACATCTGTTTAAGAACTCAAAGTATAAGAATTTGTAGCCTTCATCATAACATAAAATGCACTTTTACCCATGCATGCTGCCTGAATGTGGCACAGGGGTAAAACACACCCCATCTTCCTTTTTGTATGTGACTGAGTCATAACTGTTTTCATGCCTTAGCACCTAAAGAGTCCTGAGCCACAGTATTTTCTTACTGTTCTTCAACTAAAACTAGGAGTAAAAAGTCAAAGCGTCTTTTACTTTTATGGTTTTTGCTATGATTTCCTCAATCAAAATATCTAGCTTCAAACCACACTTTTCATGGGAACACGTCGTATCATCCTGATGGTATCAAATGCTTGAATTCTTGTAGGAAGATCATGTAATTGCTAAATACTCAGTCTGTCAGGGTTTCAAATGTGAAAGTAAAAAAGATATTTAGAAAAGCTGTATTGCTGCCTTTTTTGGTAAGAGTAGTTGGTGGAGACAAGGACCTGATAAACATGGTATTCTCATCTGGTTTTGTTTTCACGTCATAAGAAATAGTGGTGTGTGACTTTAGATCATGAATATAGATATCAAGAGAAAGAGACTCTGTGATCAGGGAAGACAGCATTTGACTTCTCTGCAACCAACACTCTCCCAGCACATGGCCAAAGAATTTTGTATTAAGCTCTGATGATTGCAGATCATGAAGGGAAAGAACTGGCCTATGGAATGAACATATATATTGACAGATGCTGGGAAAAAAAAATTATGCTGTTTATGCATACATTTGTAGTCCATTATTCTTCTCTCTCTGTCCTGTTTTGGCTACAGGTTGTGTTTGGGAGGCTTGGGGGGCAAAAGGATTTTTCCTTTTTCTTTTGAAGTGATAAAAGCAACTAGAAGAAAAGTTCTCTGGGTGTCAGTTGTTGATGACAGACTGCCACAAGAAAA
Source organism: Fregata magnificens (assembly GCA_013389945.1). Taxonomy (NCBI): domain Eukaryota; kingdom Metazoa; phylum Chordata; class Aves; order Suliformes; family Fregatidae; genus Fregata; species Fregata magnificens. The sequence continues at coordinate 8,996 of WAAD01038330.1, read as the reverse complement.
GTTGTATCGGTGCTTCTCTCACCATCCTTTCCAGCTCTGTACTTGCAATGTGTAGACTAAGAAGAGTTTGGGTTTCCCCTTTTGCAACACAGTTCTGGCAGCAAGCAGGTGCAGCTAATGCTAAAAGACTTTGATCTTGCATGCTTGAGCATTTGTGCAACCATCATGTCCGTGTGAGCAATACATCCTGAAATCTCTCCACCTGACTGTGTATGTCTTCATTATTTCCTCTTAACTAGTCTTCCATTGCACCTTCCATTTTTCACTTTTAGATGCATTCATGCAAGAGATTTAACTGTTTTCTAAATCGTTAATCAAATGTTTATTTGTATGTATGTATGTATGTATGTATGTTGTATGAGGTTTAACAAGGCCAAGTGCCAGGTCCTGCACTTTGGTCACAACAACCCCATGCAACGCTACTGGCTTGGGGAAGAGTGGCTGGAGAGCTGCCTGGCGGAAAAGGACCTGGGGGTGCTGGTTGACAGCCAGCTGAACATGAGCCGGCAGTGTGCCCAGGTGGCCAAGAAGGCGAACAGCATCCTGGCTTGTATCACAAATAGTGTGGCCAGCAGGAGTAGGGAAGTGATCGTGCCCCTGTACTCGGCACTGGTGAGGCCACACCTCGAGTACTGTGTTCAGTTTTGGGCCCCTCAGTACAAGAAAGACATTGAGGTGCTGGAGCGTGTCCAGAGAAGGGCAACGAGGCTGGTGGAGGGTCTAGAAAACAAGTCTTATGAGGAGCGGCTGAGAGAACTGGGGCTGTTTAGCTTGGAGAAGAGGAGGCTGAGGGGAGACCTTATCATTTTCTACAACTACCTGAAAGGAGGTTGTAGTGAAGCAGGTGTTGGACTCTTCTCCCAAGAAACTAGCAATAGGATGAGAGAGAATGGCCTCAAGTTGCGTCAGGGGAGGTTTAGATTGGACATCAGGAAGAATTTCTTTACTGAAAGAGTGGTTAGGCATTGGAACAGGCTGCCCAGAGAGGTGGTGGAGTCGTCAACCCTGGAGGCATTCAAAAAAGGTGTAGACGTGGCACTCCAGGGCCTAGTTTAGGAGTCATGGTGGTGTTAGTTGATGGTTGGACTTGATGATCTTAGGGGTCTTTTCCAACCTTAATGATTCTGTGATTCTGTGATATGCAACTACCTTGTATAGTTCAGACAGTTAAAGGAAATGAGAGCAAACAATTATTAGCAAATTGAAGATACTCACTTAAATTGAAAGTTCAATAGTAATAAACATTGAGATATGGGCTAAAAAAGTGTCAACAGGAGTGGAGGCTGGATAATGGTATCCAAGACTTTGGGTGATTTTAACTCAGATTTAATCAGAAGACTCATGGCACGATTCCAACTCCAGTTAAGGACTGAAATAGTTATGTAGGAGCCTGATGGAAAGAGAATAAAAGCCATTTGTATATGTGGTCTAAAATACCACTGTGCAAGCCAAGTCGCTTCCAGTACATCAAACCATAATCCATTCTTTCCGCTATCACGTTTCGTATGTTTCGTTCCATGTGCGAGATCCACCAAAATCTAGACACTGCAAGCCCTATGGAAAGAGAAGGGAAGTGTTGTGGTTATTTTGTATTTTACCATCCTATAGTCTGAATATTGTTAAAACATCAAAATCCCCACTTTAACTTTTGTAATTTCTATGAAGAAACTGTCGCAGTGAATACATACCAAAACTGAAACCTGGAAGTTGTTCTGTTCAGCAATCTTTCAGGAAGTACTCGCACTTTCTTCAACGCACCGCTTTTGTTCCCACTGTCTCTGTTTGACTGTATGAGGCATATAGAAAAAATCGCTGATCTTTATTTTGTGTAGAGTATGACTTTATTTATTAAATAGACTGTGCTGGTAGGCTAGAATCCAAATTTCACTTACCTAAGAATGTAGTGGAAAGGAAGGGTGTTTTTATCAGCGGTTTATATGCTCAGATAAATTATTTTGCTGTCTTTGTCACTGTTTTCTACTGTCATTTAAGAATATTGTATTTAGGGGCTTACTGTATGTACAATTTAGTAATTTCCTTTTTATTTAATTTCTTTCACTTCAGGTAACTCTTGGAGCAATCCAGTAGAAGTGACAGCACTTTATTCATTTGAAGGACAACAGCCGGGTGACTTGACTTTCAAAGCTGGAGACAAAATCACAGTCACAACCAAAACAGATTCCCAGTTTGATTGGTGGGAAGGAAGAATAGGAGGACAAACCGGCATCTTTCCAGCCAATTATGTTGCCATAATTAACAACTAAATTTTTATAGAAGAAAATGTTGAAGCAGTAATATATTTACACTGAAAAATGTATTTTAACTTTTCAGATTTTATTAAAATGAGATTCTTGATCAAGACTATTATAACACAAAATTGAAATGCATTAAATGACCTTAACTTTCCCCTAAACTTATTTCTTAAGTAAACAGTAGGTCATAGTCAACTTATGATGAAGTTTTATTTTTGAGCAAGTTGCCACGTAAAAAGTACAGCAGTTTGTGTCTAGTTTCAGTTCTGTCTTGCTATATGGATTTATTTTTTACATGAGGGAAAAATTTAAAACAAACAATTTAAAGCTAGACATGATGGAAAAATACTGATGTCTATTAAATTATAATTTATGGTCTCTTTCTATAATAAATGCTCTCAAATTTGCTTCAAACCATCGCTGAGTTGGAGTTCTTTACTTTTACTAAACACAGATTTTTTTTCACAGGTGTGGCAGAAGAAATTACCTTTATACTTGATTTTAAAAATCACTTTAGGCATTGCAGTTTTTCTTAGTAACTACTTTAGGTCTGGTCCCCAATGTTTGTCCTTGTTAGGCATACAAGACCGTTTTTTTAAACAACTCTGTAACGGTTACGTAGTTCACCTTCTCTGATAGCTTTTCTTATATTGCCCTCATCTTTGAAGAATTTTAGCACTTCTCAAAGTTTGTTTAATGAAATGCATGAATAGTCTGTTCCAGAAAATATATAGGCTTATGATGTCCCTTGATTCATGTAGGAACTTGTTCCACAGATGGAAAGCAAAACAGAGAAATCTCTGCCTGGTTCACAAGTGAGCTTGCACAACTCTTCCTGCTTCTTCCCATTTAAGATTTTTTTAATGTTTAGTCTTTAAGGAAAGAGCAACATAGAGTAATTTACAGAGGAAATAGAGTGAATTATTAACAGTAAGATAGAAAAGATATTTCTGTAGGACATATGTAGTAGTAATGTATAGCACTGTCATTCTCAGATTTCAGCTTAATTTTGAGTATATTTGTAAATCAACTTCATTTTACAGATGCAGATATTGACTTGAAAGTTGATGTGACAAATCAGAGTAGAGGTGAGAATGAGACTTGGAGTTTTTGAGAACCAGTTTAGTTTCCTTCTTGTTGCTGGATATGCTGAATTTGCCTCTTATGTGGAGTTAATGCCAAGATGATAATTACACTTCTTCAGTCTCGGTTTTCCCCACTTGAAAATGTATTTTGTTAAGTTTTTGTTTCTTCTAACAGTGCCATGAGTATCAGATGGAAAATTAGTATGTGTGATCTTTCCAGCAACCAAGTTGCAGTTGATCTGCTGTTACGATCTACTAATCTATCAGGTGCTGTTTAGCTTTAAGTTATGCCATCTGAATAGCAAGGTTAAGCCTAGTGTAGAGGAAGACTTATCATCATTAGAAAATCATTCTGCTCCACTCATTGGCAAAAGTTTCTGGATCATTCCAGAAATCCACTCCACTCATTGGCAAAAGTTTCTGGGTTTCTTTCAGAGTGGGCCACACATTTTTGATGAACAAACTCAAAATGAGACAGAAGAGACTGAAACTATAGTCAAATGTGTTTACTACCTTTCAATGAAAATCCTTCATATCCTTTGCCTGATTGACAAGACAGATGTGTGTGATCTGTCTTCTGACAGATACCACCACCAAACGGATCCATACAGCTTGCAGGTATTTTTTTAGAAAGTGTTTTCCAACCGGTTGGAAAGAGTTATATAACCTTACGTAGCTGCAGTGGAGTGTTAATATATGCCTTTAGAAGGACTGTTGTATCGTCTGCCCATTTGAGGTGAGAAAGCAAATTCTGTGTTTGCCTATCTTTCATAGACTGCGTCTATTGCTTATTAAGCAAGGAAACACTGGATCATCTAATATCTAGACTCAGTGAACAGGATTAATAATAATATCATAGACCCAGAAGCTAGATATGCCGCATATTCACAAAGAATCACTCCTGCATTTATTATACCCTGTTGCTGCACTTCAGTTGCACAGTACAAGCTGAAGCATCCACTAGCAGAATTGTGCTCTAGTAATTCATTAGTCATTTCCAGAATGCTGGCTGCTTTTTCCGCCAGTATCCTTGCCTTTGTGCAGGGTTGTTAAAGCTTCTTAACTCATCTCAAGTGTCTGCTTCCATGAAACTGTCAGAATTTATGAACTTGCACAGTAAAATCTTTTTATTGTTTATGTAAATTCAGTTTCTTGGATTGACTTAGCTTAGTTCGGGAAAAATGAGCGTTGTCTAATATAAGTGTTCCTGACAGTCTGTAGACTCTGCAGGATAGTGCTGATTAATTACTAGATGCAAGCCATGTTTTGAAGGGGAAATATTAAATAGTAAGTGTATCTCACACCTGGAAAACTCCCTTCTTCCTCTAAGCATAATATAGGAAAGAGAAGATTTAGTGGATTAGCCCAATGCAAGAAAAGCCATTGGTTGTCAAAAACAAATCTTCTTGAAGCACTACAGAACTCTACCGCCTGATTCTACGTGCCTTTGACACAGGCTGGATCAACCCATGTCAGTGGGCTTAAGCTAATGCCAAAAGTGTTTTTAGTTATGGGCTTTACAGTAAAAGGCAGTCTGCACGATTCTGTAAACTAAGAGATCTGTAAGGAACAGGCAGTTACGTAGCAGGTTTTCTGCAGTAGGTCTAGGAACAAAAACCTAGAGATATACAGAGGCACCCAACAGACGCTTATGTTCTGGTAAGAGAGGTTTTCCATGAAAGAAAGTCCATGTGTTCCTTTGCTACAGGATGCCTGACCCAGATCCTGAAGAAAGAGAAGATACTGAAGAAGATGGTGCCTCTAGCACAAAGTATTAAATGTGTTTGTAGACCAGTTACGAGGTACCTGGCATCCGGTTTTTAGTGGGGGTTGGTAGGATAGATCTCTGTAGGACCAAATCAGTAGGTGTCTGTACTAGAAGAGAAAAAATGGGTTATGGAGCCATGGGGTTCCCTCAAGGGGATACTTAATAAGAGGTACAGAGATTACAGACAAAGTACTGCTGTGGTGTTGAGCATGTTCAAATCATGCATAAGCAGTTACCTTCAGCATATAAACCAACTATTTTTATTGCTCAAGCACAGTTAATCAGACAATAGTAATCTCTATATATAATACAGGTACTTTCCATATTTATTTTGTGACTACATTTTATATATGGCAGCCCAATCTCCTGTCAGTCTTCGCAGGCTTTATTTTGAGCAAGGTAATTCCCAAAGTGTAATAGTTAGGACTGTACGCTCTGTGTTCAACACCATCAGGTAACTTAATCATAATTGATTTTAACATTTAATGTTTCACTATCTTAAATAGTCAAAGTAGAATTCTTTCTTGGAGGAAACCTTATGGATTACCATATTATAGGCTCCAAATTTTGAATTCCATGGTGTCCAGAAATATTTTTTTCTGTTGCACATCTAAACATATTTCTCTGGATGTGATTACCGACGGGTCACTGGACTGCAGATCAGTTTTGCAAGGTGCACTACAACGAATCTTCCTTCTGACATGTCTAGCTAGTGTGTTTTTCACTAACATGTACACATATTGACGGCAGGTTTGCAAGAAAGTTTTTACCCACTCTGGCCTTTTATAAAATATCAAATTATTTGTCTGCTAGGGGCATTTGAATGCATCTTCCCCACTGTCTGTGGCCTAAGGTTTATCCTTTCCGGGACTGAAATGCTTGTGTAAATGTCACAGTTGAAGGAAAAAAAGAATGAAAACTTGGTTTATTCTCACCCTCAGCATGAGGTTGGGTTTTGCTTGGTTCCCAGTGGACTCAGAGATATTCCTCATAACAGTTTAGAGGACTAAACAAGGTTTTTTGAGGTAAGTCCGCAATGATTAAAGCCTTACCGTCTATATCCATTTGTGATAGCTGTCATTGCTTACAGCTGGAGAAAGATCAAGGGAAGTAGTCTTGTTCCTCTTTTAACAGTTTCTGTAGTTTCCCTAAACTGTATTTTCCTGCTACACATATTTTCAAACCTGAGTTTTAATTCGTTCCTAAGCTTCCTCTGTCACCTACAGGAAGGCACTTCTAGAGCCTTAGACATCTGTTAAACTGAGGTAGCTTCTCCACTGGTCTGAGTTTGTTCAGTGCATGCAAGTTTTTCCTCATGAGGCTGTTCACTGTCCAATCTACTGCCATCAAGCTAACTCTGTTTTTTCTAGAATAAAAGCATACCAGAGAATATACATTGATGGTAACAAGACTATCTACCAAGTCTATCCAGCAAGAGTTCAACTCACAGGAAGATCCTAGTGCATACAATCTCCTTATCAGCTTTTGGATCAAGACTCCCTCTCTTTCTTCTCTGTTTTATGTGATTTCAAGACATATGACAGCTTAGTTTCTTCAAATCCACCCTTTCCATACAATAAAACTTTAAAAGACTTGATATCTGGTTTATATCAGTATTTAGCAAAATTTATATTAGCTGACTACCAGGTCTGTTAGTTTTGCAAGGAGAATCCATTGAAAAACTCAGAAAAACACTGTAAGTTTTAAATACACCAAGTTTTACGTAATGTTTATAATGGTAAAACAATAATATCTGACAGTTCCATGCTTCCAGAGTTTTCAGTATTCAGAATATTTAGGCAACTGTCTGTCAACAAATGATGTAAATAAGAAAAGTATTCAGCTTATGGTAATGGGACAGGAAGATACGTTTTAAAGTTTATCTTTAAACCATTAAGATTAGCTTAAAACCCAAAGTACTCATTTTATCCTGACACCAGCCAAAGATACAAAATGCAGGGGGGAAAAGGAAAAAGAAGGGGTTTTTTTCTTTCTTACAGGCAGTTCATCAACTATTTGTTAAACAGAAGCAGCATGCAACTCTTATCAAGAGATCTTTCTTCCACATCTGTTTTAATTAATGCACCCACTTTAATTAACTATTTAAAATAGTATCTATGCTTTCAGCAATTTAAAAAAGCTTTGTAAACCTTATTCAGTTTATTCCTAACACATCTCTTTGACAGCCAACATCATTTTGTCCATTTATGTTCATTTGCGATACTTTGAAGTACATGACCAAAACCATAATTACAGTGCATTCAAATTCTATTCTTTGCAATATCTGTTTTACAAAAATCTGTTAATTTACTAGTAATTTCACTTTAGCTCATAATTTTAAAAATTAACTTTGGTAATAAGTATAACTGCAAAACTTTTGATCTGACATTTTCCTCCATTCTTTTTTTCCTTGCAGGCCATTGCTGACCAAAAAATACTTCTGTTAGGTGTAGGTGTAAATTTCCGTCGTGGCTAATATCTCCAGATCTTCAGCGACAAGTAAACATGTATTCCCACTCTCCCTTCTCATATCAGGCCAAACATTCCCTTTTATTGAACCTTCCACAAAATCATCTCAGGCCAGTCTTTCCTGATTAACTGTTCCGTTTCACTCTCTCTCTATGTGTGCGTACACACACACACGCACTGAGTGGTTATTTTAGATCCAATTCTGGATAAGGACCAGCTCAATCCGACTGAATGTCTTCCTCAGTGACGTTATGTGCTGTTCTGTTTGCCTTAATACATTGGGAGTAGGATGGCAAGTGGAAATTCCTCAGGATTGAGTACTGGCATCTCCTTGAAAAATGACTGAGTTTCTCCTTTAAAAGCTCAATAAATTTCTACAGTAGCTCTAATCACACTTGCACAAATTTTTAAATCAGATTTTTACAAATGGTGTCAAACTTTACAGTCTTAAATCCATATTGCATACATTTCTACCAATTCTATACACAGCTTATACCTGTATGAACATAAGGAAGAAAAAAAATATTCATTTATGTAGCCTTTGCAGTAGAGCTTTAAAAGAATTGTCTGATCTAAAGGGAGCTGAAGTGCAGCTGCTTATGTTGATTTATTGCAGATACTTAGATGCACAGAACTTTTGAAATGTAGACCTTTCTTCTGTGTCACCTAAATATAGACACAGCATCCTACCTATAGGCATCTATTCCTAAAAAACTTGGCCAGAACATTTTGAAATCAAATTAGGTTGTATTGAGAATCTAAATTTATCCAACACTTCAGTCTAAAAGTTCATGGGAAATCATTTGTGAGTTTTTAATTGGTTCTTGCTCTTAATTGAATTAGAAATACTGCAAAGAAAACCTTTTGGGCTTTTCCCATGCCATAACCAATGTAAGAAAAATACATAAAAAGAAATAGCAAGCTACATTCTTTGGAAAAGGTTTTAGTTAATTTCATCCAAAATTAAGTGCAAATAGTTCCCTAAATGTCAGAAGTGGATGAACTAATGTATACTAACACTAACGCTAGATTGATATCCACGTGTTCTTCTATATCTTCTTTACATATGTCTTTTTTTTAACAGTAGAAATAAAAATTCCTGTAACTGTAGACTCCAGAGGATTTCTGCCATCTGCATCAC